>JALPQI010016605.1:0-30010 GCA_025490895.1 Thaumatotibia leucotreta
TTTCATCATAAGCCACTGATAAATGCCTGCATAATTAAAATTCTTACAATAATAGTTTTTATCTTGATATAGTCACTGACGAAAGTTAGTGAATATTACAAAAAAGTATCAGAAAATTATCAACTAAAAAAAAATTATAAAACCATTGAAAAAAAAATCTTTCCCTACAATTTATTACTGGTCATGAATAAAAAAACTCGAAAGAAAAACTCTAAATAATGTAAAAAAAAATTTCTTTGTCCGAAAATGACATAATGTCTCATAATATTTTTTATTTCTTTTGACATCAAAAATGCATTGGTAAAGTCTGCCCGTATAATCATTCCCACCCTGTATGTACTAACTTATTCCTTCTGCATAATGTAATCGAATATAATACGAAGGAATATTGTATGTTACCTCACGTGTGAAGTGCGACGCGATTTGAAATGTTATTTCCATCTATAATTCAAATACCTTTAACTTTTACTCGATGTTGTCATGACATTTTAAATTGGAACGTAAAATTCACAAAAATATATAAAATACTGGTAGGAAGTTCACAAAAAAGCTTATTTGACAACACCTGCCTACTACTAGTTATCAAAGAATATTTTTCTTTATAAAGTATTAACCATTGTTTTATGTAAACAATCCTTTAGTTTAAATATCCACACTTATAAATCAAATACCTTTAACTTTTACTCGATGTTGTCATGACATTTTAAATTGGAACGTAAAATTCACAAAAATATATAAAATAGGTACTGGTAGGAAGTTCACAAAAAAGCTTATTTGACAACACATGCCTACTACTAGTTATCAAAGAATATTTTTCTTTATAAAGTATTAACCATTGTTTTATGTAAACAACCCTTTAATTTAAATATCCACACTTATAAATCAAATACCTTTAACATTTACTCGATGTTGTCATGACATATTACGAGTAATCTGGAACATTTAATTCACAAAAACATATAAAATACTGGTAGAAATTTCACAAAAAAAACTTATTTGACTGGGCTGGGGAACACATACTCGTACTTACTACTACCAAGGAATATTTTTTTGTATAAAGTATCAACCAGTGTTTTATGTAAAGAACCCTTTAATTTAAATATCCACACCCATGATTCAAATACCTTTAACATTTACTCGATATTGAGACATGACATTTTAAATTGGAACGTAAACTTGTAGGATGCAAAAAAAATACTGGGAGGACGTTCACAAAAAAAAACTTATTTGACTAAGTTGGGTAGCACATACCTACTACTGTCAAAAAATATTTTTTTTTATAAAGTATCAACCAGTGTTTCTTATAAAGTATCATTCATTAATAAAAAACCTGACAAATCGGAATGAAGTAGGTAACTAATGGCTGTAGTTCATTACATTTTTATCACTCTCAACTGTTAATCTCGGTTATTGGCTAGTTATTACAAAGACGTGGCCAAATCAATTCCGTATTAATACACATGGACCAATAGGTGAAGATTGATTCACAAGAGCTGGCGCCGAACGTCTGTGAAAATATTGACAGATTAATACAAATCCCGAGCCAACTCACATAAATCTATTCGAACGTAAGTAATCCACTAGTCTAGGCAATTTATCTCAATGTGCATAGGTATAAATTAGACACACTGACAGGTTGTATATCAATTAGCTTTGTTAACTAATACATTTAGTTCAAGGTATAGAATGGTGTGCGGTTTATGTAACCAAACAGAATAGAATAGGTAATCTTTCAAGTAATGTGCTAAAACGTTTGTCTTAATTAAGATAAAGTTTTTCTTTTTTGCCAGGAGTTTGAATAAAGGCCACATTATTTTTTAAATAAAATATGGTTACTCATTGGTCGCTATTCTACTTCGTTTCGACTTGTTTCTGTTTTTTATATGTTTTAAAAATACGACCAAAGAATTCATAAATCTGGTGATAAAATAATCTATCCAGGTATGGAAAACGGGGTAAGCGCAAAGGTATGTTTTGTAAAAGTCGTCTAGAATACTTTTATACTTATGTAATACAGTCCACGTTACGATATAAAAGCGTTTAAGGTTAGGGATCAGTACGATGGATTTAGTAGGTATTCAAACTATGAATTGATTGAGTTCGAAATCGATTGTACGGATCCTTACCAAACAGACGAGGAGTTCATATTAAGGTCGTATAAATATACCTTTCTACATCGGAACCAAATCTTTGACGCCGACTATACAGTGTGTAACAATAAATGACGTTGTAGGTATGTGACAATATACGTGTTGTGAAAATAGATGTAATTTTTTAAATTCATGTATAATATTCATTAAAAAGGTGTCTTCAATTTTGAGGCTACCCGCGCTTTCCTATGGCACGTTTTTACTTGCTAGAGAAGACATGGCCCATTCCTTCAGTTGAACAGCTTTATGCCTTTAGTGAAACCGAATTTTAGGTCTAACCAGCGTCATGGGCACAGTGTATCAGCGAGGTGACTTCGGAGAGAAGCTGCGCTGTTCATACCGTAATTCTATTCCGCAGATAAGCCGTAGCGCTAACAAAGAATCGTCATGAGCATAGCCAATCAGCGATGTAACCTTTTATTCCATACAGAAGCTATTGAATCTTCTACCTACATTAAGGTCTAGTGACTAGTACCATTTCATTCTGCAGAGAACTCAACACTAACAGAGGATTGGCTCACCATGCGTTTAGCCGCAATTTAAGTCTTACCAGCGTCGTGGGCCCAGTCGATCAGCGAGGTGACTTCGGAGAGTAGATGCGCTGTTCATACCGTAACTCTATTCCGCAGATAAACCGTAGCGCTAACAAAGAATCGTCATGAGCATAGCCAATCAGCGATGTAACCTTTTAGTCCATACAGAAGCTATTGAATCTTCTACCAGCATTACGGTCTAGTGACTCGTACCGTTTAATTCTGCAGAGTACTCAACACTAACAGAGGATTGGCTCGCCATGCGTTTAGCCGCAATTTAAGTCTTACCAGCGTCATGGGCCCAGTCGATCAGTGATGTGACTTTAGAGTTGATGGCAGAAGCGCAGCTGTTAAACCTGCCACCAGCATCAAGCCCCAGCGTCTCGTAGCGTGCCTTCACTCCGCAGAGAAGTGCTGTGGCGCAAGCAGAGGACTCGCCGGTTTGTGCGTCGATGTTGTATGTCTGATAAGTAAAATAGTTTGATTGAGATTCTATCGGAGTTGCAGTTTCAGAAGGGTATTTATTTAATTGCGAAAATCAGTGCAACTGTAAGCACTAGGTACTTTTAAAACTTGAGCACGTTTTCATACAATCCTTATATTACACTGACCTCACTGACAATGGAAATTCAGTAACTTTTACTAAGTATCAATTCACTAAATATATCAGGGAAAATAACGATGTGTGAATTAAAGTCTCCTTTTCTAAATTTGAATTCTAGTTAGACAAGACGTCGTCTCGAAAACTGATAGTACAAAATACTATTTTACTCATTGATACATTAACAGACATATTCGTTACTTTGGATGGTCGTTCTACAAACATGCACAACAAGTTGCGATAAAAATATTTGTTGCTGCCGCAGAATGTATATAAGCTTGTATCTTTCTGATGACAGTACGCTTTAAAACGGTAGATAACAGATACAGTGTAATTATTAAATAAACTAGTACTCGAAAATTACGTACACATAAGTGCTAATATAAACTTAACCAATAACTATGAAAAGAGTTCGCCGATAAAAGTGTTATTGAATCATAAACCCATTGTCGAGATTGCTAGGAGGGTCAGCTGCCTAGCTGTATCGAGGCGAACGGGAGCGAAAACATGAAACGTTTACTTTGTGATCTGTTCGCCGGTATAATAATAACACGAAAGTTTTGAGATTGTATTTTTAGTTTCAACTATATGTAGTACAGTTTTGTGGCAATAATATGTAAGAGTCGATATTACTAAAGCCCCTAACTTCCTTAATGCACTAATAGCGATCTGATATGTAGTTGAATTCATACTTTATTTCAGACATGTAAATGATGTTCGTACAGTTTATATTTTGCCATTCATAAAATGTGATGATTGTGTACAAGGCACTATACATATACAAGGTTCTGCCTCTGGCGGTAATTAATTCAGAATTCGGAAAACGTCGGCAGTAAATGCGTTAAACAAAATAATCTTGTTTATTTTTAGCATAAAAAAGTGATAGTTAACTAAAATAGCATTTGATAATATTGACATAATGTCGAAAATGTAACAAAAGAATAAAGCGACGCTAAGAGTTTTAAGAGCAGAAAAGTTATCAAGCGTAGTTTTATTACAATATCATCTGGCCTATGGGAAATGTTTATTGTCTACCAGAAAGTATCGACAGGCCAAGATAAAAACAGTTAATAACAATAATTGAAAATAAAACGAAACAGTTGATTTTCTTGAAAAATATACCTATCTCGGTTCTAGTTCTAGTTTTTGTTGGTAGATAGAGGATTTAAGATCCACAGTTACCCTAAGTAGTTAATTAATACAGACGTAGTTTTCAGAATTCCATTTTATTTGAATAAAATATTTTTTTTTTAATAACATAGCTGTCATTTAAGCATCATGGGACAATTTCGCTTGTATTACAAAATATAATTACAAGTTACGAGCTTTTTATTTGACACACACAGAAAACAACCATGCCCAAGAAACGGTTTTTTGTGACAAACACACAAATATAATTTTAGTGCCTAATGGTGCTAACGGAGCGGTATCAATGGAAAGTGGAGGCGAGAAGAAGGGACGAGCCCCCTGACCCTGAAAAAGGCGAGAGGATAGCGCGGGCTGCTGCGGTGCGCCTGCGCCAACAATAGAGTGACGCTTTGGAACTTAGCCGCTATGGCGTGAGAACCATAGGGGCTATTCTTCCAAAGCTGAATGAATGGGTGGATAGGAAAAAAGGAGCCCTAACATTCAGTCTCACACAGGTAGTATCTGGACACGGATGCTTCAGATACTACCTGAAAATGATCGGAAGGTAGCCTGGGCCAGAATGCCTGCAGTGTGGAGCGGCGGATGACACGGCCCAGCACACACGAAAGTGTGCAGCCGCTGGGATGTACAGAGGGCGGCTCTTGTAGCGGTGACAGGTGGAGTGGATCTCTCGCTGAACACCATCGTGACATCGATGCTGAGCGGTAAGAGAAACTGGGCAGCGGTGGGTGAACACGTCACGTCACAAAAGGAGGCGGCGGAGAGGGCGCGAGAGGCAGCTGCTGACGCGCCACCTCTCCGACGCAGGTGGCAGAATCGAAGGCGGAGAGGATTCGTCCGCACTGACCTAGGGGTCGCCACACTAGGGAGTGGCCAGCGGGGACAGGACCCACCTTGCACGGGCTTACACGTATCGTTGGGAGAGAGACCCAGCGTTTTGGGCCTCTCCCTCCTTAGTGTGGGTGTCCTGGAAGTAGCTGGATCCGCCGGAAGGCGACATGCTCGCGATCCCATGTCGCCCTCGTTAGCGAAAAAGTGCATGGACAAAACGCCGGAGTGCGGTTTACTGGCTTGAGCCGGGCTCTCTTCCTCTCACTAAGAGAGGGGAGAAGTGTGGATGAGTCCCACCTACCCCTCTATACCGCCTTCCCGCAGCCGGAGGGACGATTTGCAAATAGGGAAATGCATTTGCGAATCGTACTCCGCAACAACAAAAAAATGGTAGTCTATTTCTGCTACAGGCCTATTGAATACCTACGCTTCAAAACTGGCAGAAATATCCAGTAGAACGATAAAAGCTTAACCATGTGTCCGCATGTGCACAATCTGAATATCTTCAAGGCAAGCGTAAATAGGTGTGTAATAGGTAAGCGTGTTCCACCATAGACAGCATCATCACTTACCAGCAGGTATGATCGTGGTCAAACGTCTACCTATTCTGTATAAAAAAAAATCATAATATCGCCGATGTTAAGCGTACCTTGGCTAAAGCGACAGCCGGAAAAGTGTCCCAGGCTAAATCCGTGTCCTCCCCGGTTTGGCCGCGCCGCTGTCCGCGCAAAATCCTCGCAGCAGTGGCAGTTGTCAGGCTCATGCCATCGCCAACCACTAGTATTATGTTCCTGATAAAAAAAAACGAATTTATTGGCATAAACACAGTTTTGGGTGACAAGGTGATAGGCCTACCAGTATCAAATCAAAACGAAAATGATGTAATATGTTCTACTTATATTTGTTATTCTGTCATAATGAATGTTTTCTAAAATAATTTAATTAAACATTCGTGAGACATAATTCCTATAAATACCTACAATTAAACGGTTAAACTCTCGGAAGAAACAAAATCATATATTTCCTAGCTCAAAATTCAAAATTAATCAAGGGTAACCATTACTTTGAAAACTCAAGAATCCATAAATATGATACTGAAATAAGACTTAAACTTGTGTAATTTTTAAGGAAAAATGGAATTGCATATTTTGAATTTACTCCGCCAGTTTTTTTTTTCATTCTAATAAGCGTTCCGTTTAATGAACAGCACTTTGGCTTTGCTCCCGCGTCTAATTAGTGCCTTTTCATCAGTATGGATAACTTACGTCCACAGTAATCAGGATCATGGCAAGAAACTCACCCCAAATTATAACTTTATGAGAATTAGTAGATAAATTTAGGTACGAGTTTAAGTCATCTTGTATTTATTATATTACATAATTAATTGATATCATGAATTTACTCGCGAAAATCCCCTCTTCGGATTTGAATCATCGCAACAAACTCATATAATTTTGGCATTATTTTAAACCCTTCTCCCAAAACTAATGTAGACTTTTTATTACTATAGGCATTTTTAAATGGCCATGTTTTTTTAACTACTGGCTTTTTAAAAAATCTACATTTTCAGTGAATTAAAATGACATTTCTCATTTGTTGCACTGCTAAAAGTATGTGTGAGGTCACATCAGAGTGAACAAGGTGCCCATTAATATTGGAACACTTCTCTATTATCAAAGGGTTACAGTTTAAATTCCGATATGTATAAGCATGGCGTATTGTAAGTTATTATTATACATTTATGATGGCTTTATGGATTACAATAATGCATGTGTTAAATCATGTTTGGCATCGTGACGAAAACAAGAGCACTATTTATTATGCCAAATTGCGGAAGTTTAGTTCGCGAAGACCTATGGCCCTGGTTTCTCTGAAACGTCGCCGGCAGCGGGTAACCGACGACGTGTCAGAGAAACCACCCTCAAATATTCGCGAACAAAACATTCGAACATCGTCGACGGCGGAGACGCCAAAAAAACCAGGGCCTATGACATTTGGCAGACGTCGCTTCTCAGAAAGGGGTAAAAAGGGGTGAGAAGAGAAGCAAAATAAGAAAACGCATGTTCAGTCGGGGTGGCCCGGGCGTGCTTGATTGATTGTTCGAGAGATTAATGCACCGAGACCGATTTTATACGTGTTTGTTTGTTTTTCATCTTGATTAAACGATTAAATTTTAATTATCTTAAAAAATCGCGTGCGTGAGACATGTTTTTTTTAAGCAAACATGTGCGTCAATCTTATTTTATTTTTCATCCTGTGTTCCGTGTAGTGTGCTCTGTGGTCTGATATTCAAGTAATCGAATTCCTATGTATCATAAGGCGACGCGTGTAGAGCATTAAATTTCTCAAAAAGTTTACACACAATTAGGTACTAACCGATTTGCTGCTTTGTTTTTATGTATAATAGTAATATAATTTTCAGTGCTTGATAATGGAGACCTAGGCTCTCCGAAACATGTCGCGCGTAGTGACTAAATACACGTGCCGTTATATTATATTTGTAGGAATGGTATAGTTTTTATTGTACGTCATCAAATACTTCTTTATTTTTATTTTTATTTATTTATTGTAAGAAACAAACGGTCATTTACATTAAGGTGTACATAAAATACTGGTAGTGAACATAAGACCTACAGTTTCCTTAGATTATAGTTGCGCTAAGTAGGTACACAGCAAATAATCTTAAGGTGTCGGCTTCCAAGAAAAAAACTTGATTGTTACTGTTACGTATGAGATCGTATACCTACAGTCACGTACACAAACATGCGAACAGTTTGGAACCCATTATTGGGGGACGAAGATTTAAGTTTGAATACAGGTGTCACCATAATCTATGTAGGCGACCGCATACCTATAATTATGAATACTTGAATAGGGATTCCGACATCCTAAGACTATAAAAACTTTAACAACTTACATAACATGTGACATTGTGCATAATAATACAAGCATTTACATCAAGAGGTAAACTTTAAGACAGTAAATATTATTTAATTCATTAAGACGCAAAGCTGATTATATAAATAATTACCTTACCATCAAAAGTATATAGAATAGTTTCCATTTTATTTTACTAGCTACTTTATGATTAAAAAATAGGACTTACGACAAATAGGACAAACGTGGTACAAAATAGGTTTTAGATGTGGTATAATATAAGTACCTATTTAAGCACGAGCACATGCATACACACATATACATACATATATACACATATACACATGCATACACACACATACATGTGTGACGCATTGTGCAGTATAGTTTGCTATTGGAACAATTTTTTCAAAGAAATTATACTACTATTAAAAATATCGAAATTCGTTAGTTTTACACATTCATTGAATAGTCTGCAAGCACGTCTAATAAACATATTGCGAGCGTAACAAGTTCGGCTAATGGGGATAGAAAACAATTCCTTTCTGCGACAATCACGTATACGAGTACGAGGGACCTTGAGAAAGACCATTTGAAGTAAGGAAGGGATTTCTAATTTAGAATTTAATATTTTGTATAACAAAACAGTGTCAACGCAATCTCGGCGACTACTGAGTGACTGCATTTTATGGCGTTGTAAAGAATCAGTATAATTAACATAAGTATTACCGGTTCTAAAATCAAGTGACTTAATAAATTTCTTTTGGAGCTTTTCGATTCTATCAATATGGATAGAATGAAAAGGCTTCCAAACGGCACAACCAAATTCAAGGCGACTGCGGACGTAGCTGTTGTATAGTATTTTATAAGTTGATGAATTTTTAAAAGGTTTTCCGACACGTAAAATAAAACCTAACTGCTTAAAAGATTTCTTTAGAATGTTTTCCATGTGAGGAATGAATGACAATTTAACATCCATTGTAACACCGAGATCTCTAATTTCAGTTACTCTGTTTAAAGTATCATCACAAAGGGTATAACAATAATCTACGTTGTACTTTTTTCTAGAAAACGTTATTACACTGCATTTAGCATTATTTAAGAAAAGTTTATTGTCGAAGCAGTATCTCTCAAGATTTAGTAAATCCTGTTGCAATAGGCCACGGTCAGAAGGATTCTTGATAACTCTAAATATTTTTGTGTCATCAGCATAAAGTAATACATTTGAAAATTGTATGTAGTCTGTGATGTCGTTAACATATAACATAAAAAGTAAAGGTCCTAAATGAGAGCCCTGCGGAACTCCAGAAGTAATAGGTTTATATGTTGACGTGTATCCTGCCAAAACAACAGCCTGAGTCCTGTTTTCTACGTAGGACTTAATCCAACGAAATAGATCGCCGTGTATACCAAGTCGCCAAAGCTTGTTTAATAACGTATTGTGACAGATTTTGTCAAATGCTTTGGCGAAATCTGTATACACGGCATCCACAGTATGGCCGGCTTCCATTGCATTTAGCACTACTCCGGTAAAAGTCAATAAATTACTGTCTACGGACCGTCCTTTAAAGAAACCGTGTTGACACGGGGTGATGTGATGTTTGACGGATTCAAAAAGCTGTTCCTTAATTATTTTCTCCAGAATTTTGCTGAAATGACAAAGTTTAGAAATAGGTCGATACTTTTCTACTTCTTTACTAACTGTGCCTTTAGGTATTGGGGTTATCCATGCTCTCTTCCAGATTGTCGGAACATGGCCTTCACTTAAAGATTTGTTAAAAAGGATACATAGTGGTTTTGCCAAGGAATTAGAGCAGTTTCTAATAAATAATGGATGAATACCATCAGGGCCAGAGCTTTTATGAATATCAATAGAATTTAAACACTTAAGTATGATACTAACATTAATGTTAATGGTATTAATATCTATTAGAGGGTCTAAAGGTGGATCTAAAATATTGGTGGACATATTATTAATGTTGCTGAAGTTTTCGAAAACGGAATGAAAATGATCATTAAAATAATTACAAATTTGGTCGGCATCTGAAGACTCGGAACCTCTATATGACATAGTTTGGGGAAGTCTATTTGTAGAAAAAATTGATTTAACGTAGGACCAGAAGAAAGCAGGATGAGATTTAATTTTTTGTTCAGAATAAGAAATATAATTTTTATAACACTGTGATTCCATCTTTTCAGCGCGTTTACGTAACAATTTGAATTGATGGTAGTCGAGAGGGTTGGAATAAGTTTTCCATCGCTTATGGTACTTACGTTTTTCTTTCAAAATCTTTCTGAGAGAATTGCTATGCCAGATGGGCACGTTAGTAGACGCTCGTAGTTTTCGTCGAGGTATAAATTTAGAAAAAAGTTCGTTAATTATATTATAGAATATTTCGATACATTCATCTATATTTAAATTATCAAATAGTGCTAACCAATTAACTTTGGATAACTCTATATTAATATTTTTAAAATCGGCTAAATGGAAGTTATAAACGAACCTAGAAACCGGCTTAAGCGGGCGTTCAGAATAGTTTATAGTTAACTTAAAAGTAAGTGACTTATGGTGGCCATCTTCGGGTATTAAAGGATATTCGCAGGCGGCAATGACGCAATCACGATTACTTATTATTAAATCTAGAATACGATTATTTTTATTTAATATGCTATTATATTGTTTCAGGTTAGTAAAACATAAAAAGTCTTGCATCAATTGCGTTGCGTAGGTACCTCCCGAAATTAACTGCATATGTAATGATAAAGAGGATACCCAGTCAGCTTCTGGAATATTAAAATCTCCGGTAATAACGTAGATATCATCGGGTCGATCGATAATTATTTCAGTACATATATTTAAAAAGGTTGTAAGTGTTTCTTTATAACCCGTACCCTGAGGTATATAAATACAGGCAATATTCATATAACGCTGCTTGTTTACACCTCCAGGCGCCGAGTAGGTACTTACCAGGTCCGGACCTATCGGAATAGATACCCATACACAATCGCTATGCGCCCGCGCAGGTACCGGCCAGTCGCGGCCGAAGGGCCGATGCTCGGCGCGCACAGCAATGGCCACCCCGCCGCCTCGCGCCGCTCCACTCTCCGCAGTAGACCGATCGCAACGAAAAACACAATATCGACCATCAAAATATTCACGGTCATAAAAATCAGCTGAGAGCCATGTTTCGGTCAAACAAATTAAATCATAATGTGATAGCGTAACTTGGGCAAAAAACTCTGTCGCCTTAGTGCGTAAACCCCTCACATTCTGATAGTAGGCAGTTAAAGTCTCAAATCCCATACTTTAAAAGTGATGTGTGTGTCATATCATAATCATATGTGTCGCTAAAAAGGAATCTCGCTGAAATAGAGTAAACTAATAAGAATATATTATTAAAATGTGTGTATAAAAAAAACGTTAATTTTACCGTGCTTGCATACCATATAATATCTAAACGGCGAATATACAGTTGAAACAATCTAATTAGTGACATTATTTGAAGGTCATCGATATACGAGTATAACAACAGGATAATAAACATTAGTTTTTTCACATAGGGAATTACGATGTAGCTAGTGTAGACAATTGAAACTAGAATTACTATTACAAGTACAGTCAAAACAAAAACCAGATAATTTTGACCGAATCGTCATTTTAAACTGTTCAAAGTATTATTATTTTGAATGTGTATGACCTTACTGGTTTCAGTTTTTCTCATAAATATTTTACAGTCCCTTGTCCAGACGTAACAATAATTCAGCTCGAGCTTTAGCTGTCTGGCTCGTTTAAGTAACAACTTATTTGCCGGAGTAAGGTGGTCCCCAATGTATACGGTGCTCGCGGGGCCGGGCAGCTTGATGTCGGCGGTGGTGAGGCCACGGCGAGCGCGTACGGCGCCTAGCAACTCGTCCTTACGCCTGCGCTGGGTAAAACGCACAATAATAGCCGGTGGGCGCACATTAGTTGTACCCTTCTGCTGCTCCGAAACAAATCGTCGTACACGATAGATGGTATCCACATCGGTGTCCAAGATCTTGTATCCCACTACATTACAAATACTATACAGAATAGTGTTCAAATTTTCTCCCTTTTGGAACGGAATCCCGGAAATTTCGAGATTATTGATCATGGAGAACTGCTTATTATTATTATTTTCGGTAATCAGGTTCTCGATTTTATCGTTAGCATCGATGAGATCCTTCTGCAGGGTGGGAATTATCGCACTTTTATCCTCAACAGAGGCAACTCTAAAATTAAGATCAGATACGTCAGCTTTTATTTGCGTTTGCTCGATGATCAGACTTTGCGTTTGCGAGAGTACCGACCTAATTTCATTTTTTAATTCGGTGCTAGAGGTCGTAATCTGTGACATGATTTCATTTCGAAAGTTTTGTAGTTCCCTCGATATCTCAGATTCGAAGTCGGGTTGCTTCCTTTTGCGCATAGTTATTTGACGGTTGTCCTCATCTGTAGGGCTCCATTTAGAAAGGTCTGGTTGAGAATCAGCTTTAGTCAGTGTACCCTTAGGAGGAGTACGAGTAAGAGACCCCATGCCATGCATAGCAACAGCTAACAGCTTAGGTAAGCGTATGTAGGTAACAGCGAACTTGTTTACGCAGTAGCAACGAGATAAGATGAGCACCACACTGCACTGATGCTAGTCAGTCAAAAATAAACTTTCTAGTCTAAGCACATAAGGTTTCGTTTCGCACAATGGTTATTTAATATAATTAAATACGTTTAGCACACAGCTTACTGCGACGCAGTCGCGAACCGAACTGGAATTATTTATATGGAAATTGGTCCAATACAATCGTAGGTAACGTCACGTTTTGTATTAAGTATTTATTTATTTATTTATTTATTTAAACTTTATTGCACAATAAAAAAGTACAAATGGCGGACTTAATGCCTTAAGGCATTCTCTACCAGTCAACTATTGGGCAAAAAGAAAGGTTTGTGTGGTGCAGGCTTTTATTTTCGAAAAAAAAAAGAAGAAAATATGTATATACTTACACAAATACTTTTTATAATATACAAATATATATATATATATTAGTATATTATAAAAAGTATTTGTGTAAGTATATACATATTTTCTTCTTTTTTTTTAATATATATTCTTTTTTTTTTTATATATATATATATATATATATATATATATATATATATATATATATATATGTGTATGTATAAAAAATAGATTTAGGTACCAACAAAGAAATACCATGCAGATAATCAATCACGCAATTTGTCAGATAAATGCGATAAAGCAATTTGTCAGATAAGTACGATGTTAGTTTTCGATTTTTTGGTTTCTTATAATATTTTGTACTTATATTTCATACAAAAAAAATGATGTTCAGAGATCAACGATTTAAATTAAGGAAGTTTTTCGTATTAGTTATTACACATTATTTGAATTCTTAATGTAATCAGAAACCTAAGCATTTTTACATTTTCTAATGTAACTATAGATCTACAGTTTTGTTACCGTACAAAAAATACTGAGAATTCAGTTAAAACTTTAATTTTGTTATTGTTGTTTCTGAGAATAAAATTGCATATAGTAAATACTGGAAAATACCTTATTCAAAAACCAAAGTTCTTAATTTCATTTTCAGAAACAGCTACTTACCTTTCTTGTTCATGTAAATTCTACAGACAAAACATAAGAGTGTTAACGTTTATTTCATATTACATAATAGCGATGATAATATGTGTAGCCGTACCGTGACTTTGCATATTGTATCGGTATCGGTAGGTAGTATTCGATACGTAACTACGTACCTACTGCGAGATTGTCGCCAGGTAAATGGGCAATTAGACATTTAATTCGTATAAAGGTTCATGCCGATTCTGTCCCTATGGAGTGACAAAGTGGGACGTTTTTACTACAACGTTGACATAATACAATATTTAACTAAGTATTGTATTTACTTAACCCCTTCCGCCTTTAATACTTTAAATAAACATCGATCGTATTCCAAAATCTTGAATATTATACCAATTAAACAAATGAGATCGCGAAACGTCTGGTTGACGTAACTAAAGACCGAAGGGCTTCTCGCACAACGCATCAGTTTTGCGAAACAGGGAGGAAGTGCCGCCAGCATCCTCGATACCTACCATAATACCACAAGGGCCAATCTTAGATATAGGTTAGTTAGTAATTAATTAAGTAGATTAGTTAGATTTAATCGATATACATAAATTGTAGTTTTAAAAATAAATATGATAAAAAAAATCACTTACTTTGCCACAGGTTTCTTGTCAGTAGCATACTGCAGTCTTTTCTGTAAAGTTTCTTGCGCCTGAGTGTACCAGTAATGGCGATCTGCAGAACAAAATATTAAGAAACAACGGTTCAACTCTATTTAGTTCTAGGAAGGAACAAAAGCTAACTAACGACTTGATGAACATAGTTTGAACAAAAAATATAATGAAAGAACGCAAAATTGTTCCCGTTTTGGTCCGTTTTTCACAGATAAATGGAATTGCTACAGTTCTATGGAGAATGGCTAACGATGAACTAGTAACTAATGAATCTATTGCCATTTGAAATAATAAAGGGACTCAAAATGTTATTATAATAAAATATAGTTTGAAATATAATACAGTATTTTAAAACCAAAAAAAAAATATTACTGAGCGGTGAAAAGACATTTTCCGATTGTTTCTAAATTATAACCAACTTGGAAGCTATACTTTCGCCACTTTTATTGTATTGTCAAGTAAAAAATGTTGTAGCCTCAAGGAAAAAAATCATAGAATATTCTAAAAATACAATACAATGCCATCTTTATGCCAATAATTACGCTGTTTATTTTTTTGTTGCATTTTTTATCTGTTGACCCGAGTAGATGAGGCAAGCGATTTGATCAACGAACAATAACAGCTGAACAATGAAACCATGGGGAAATGTTATCTAACGAAGATTACTTTGCATTTTCATGTAAACTGTGTGTTTTTACACTTTATTGGTTTGTTGGTATTTGAACTTTCGAAGAGAATAATCGTATCGTTATAATTGATAAATTACAATACAAATTATAATTTCAGTGTGCTGATTTTAAGAGATGAAAAAAATTGTTGTCTCTGCTTTTGCAAAGAACAAAGAAGAGGCTTATTGTTGTCAAAAAGTCTTACCATAAGGTTCATTAGCCTCCGTCTTAAGAGGAGCGGGGGTCAGAATCCCGGTACTTATCGTGGACATCATAAACACGATACAGTACCAAGTACTCATGATTCTTGAGCCGCATCGGAACTAGTCTAGAAGTCTTCTCGAGTAAATCATCTGCTCCTTTGTGCGGGCCAATTTAGCTCCAGTCACATCTCGTAATCTGAAACAAGAAATAAGTTTATTACCTCCTCTAATGCGCTAGACGGTTGTTTGTGTCGTAAAGTGTAAATTTGCACTAAAATACAAAGTATGGAGTAAATAATGGAAGCACAAAGGTGCACTTAGTTTTAAAATATGAGAGTTTTGTTACTTTAAAGAAAAATATGCACAGTTATGTGATGCGTACCTATTCAAGTTTATATATGTGCTTAACTATTGTAGGTACCTGTTATAATTTTGTGACATCACATTGTATTATCTTATAAGCGATTTTGGTATGTACACAAGAATTACCACAAGAATGATTGTGAAAACATATCTAGTTTCATGAAGTTTAAATTATATTCGGTTGAATTTCGACGAAATTCGGTTTTCAGTAAATAAGTAATATTTTGTTCTCCTCAATTTTATAATTTACATCGCAGCAAGATTTTCGAAATATATTTTTTAATATTCTACTTCATGGAAGAATGTTAAATTAATATAAGCGTCCCTTATTCTAATTTTGAATTTTCATTGTTCTGAAAGGTTAAAGCAGTCTGTGTTCCGTTCCAGATGGGAGAGCGTTTAAATAATTTGAAATAAGATATAATAATGCAGAAATAATGTAATATTGGCGTAGACACTTTAGGTTCATGGGGCCCTAGCGCACGCAAGTTGTTTGCTGAGATCGCGAAACGTTTGGTTGACGTAACTAAAGACCGAAGAGCTGGAGACTTCCTGGCACAACGGGGCTACAGCGAGGAAATGCCGCCAGCATCCTCGGTACAATGCCACAAGGGCCAATCTTAGATATAGGATAGGTTAAGAAGATTAGTTAGATTTAATCTAACTATGTACATAAATTGTAGTTTAGAAAATAAATTTATATATATAATATATAACTAAAAAATGCAGTAAGTTATCAATGTTCCATATTAAAAGCGTATGTTTAAAGCGTTTTGCAATTTATGTAACGTAATAATGACTGCAATGAGTGATGCGTTTAACTAATAGGTAGATAAGATTTATTTATTTCGTTATATGAAATGCAGTACAAATTAGCTTAGCTTAATCAACAGGTATGAATTTATATTACGATCGTCAAGTTTGTAAGTATGTTTATAAAACTCAAGAATTAGGTCTTTGAATACAAAAAAGTCAAAGATTTCTTAATTCAAATTGGATTAGCAACCTTTTGAATGGTCTAACTTACACAAAATTAAATCTACTTCCGGTTCTAACCCTACACCACTGACCCCGAGAAGAACCGGTAAGGAACTTGGCGGGACTTGTTTTTTTTTTTTTCAAATAATCATGGTATGTCCATCTTACAACTTACAAATAACAATAATTAAAAAAATATCTAATAAAATAAAATAATATGTCAAGTAATAAGCGATGATGTCACAAATAAAGTACAGGAAACAATTAATTCATTTGTTTAATGTAAGCTTATAAATAGGTAGTTCAATAAATGAATACTACTTGGATAATAATGTAGTACCAGGTAGTTGATTGATTATTGTTTAGTGAAAACGCATAAGACATATTTACAAAAAAAAAAATTATAGAGGCCTAATCATATAGAACTATAGATTATATAAAGGCCAATTGTTGAACAAAGTTGTTTAGGCCAATATAGGTCTAAACTGGAGTTAAATATAAATTAGTAGTGCTTAAGATTATATAGTATCTTCTTCCTTCACATTTTTTGTAATTTTTTGCGGTACATCATTAGCTACAAGTATCCTACTGAAATGAACAGTATTTTGGCTGTCTTCCAAGTTGAACAAGAAGCCAAGATAGCAGTTAAACTAGGGCATACAACAGTCAAACAAAATAAACTGCGTGAGGATAAAATTCACGCAAGATTTCTTCAGGACAAGTTTAGTATCGCTAGCAAGAGTTTTTGGCTTTAGTATTGTTAGCTAATAGCAAAGACAGTAAGTCATCGCTAGCATTTGGATTTGAAGGTGCAACACGATCTTTAATGGGGTTATTTTGCATAAGCCGTATAAAGTTTATAAGTACACTTACGACCAAATAATACGGGTGGAATATTTCATAGAAAATCCTGCAAACATGTCGTTCGAATCATTTAAAAACATCAAATTGTATCGGAATTTCCCTGAATTTTTTTCGAATCTTAAAATGTTGGTACTTTATCATCAGATAACTCCATAGGTATAAAAATAGCAAGTCATGTTAAAAACGTCGTATTAAATACCATAATTTTTTTGTGCTTCCCGAGTTTTGGTCTCTATGAACCAATCTGGTCAAAAATGTTTTTATTCAATAAAGAATCCGCGGAAATGCCAATACAAATACATTTGAAAAGGATCCTATAATATAACCACAGTTACCGAAAACAAGTGAGCGGTTATTTGAACGCGAGTGTATTATACATATACCGGGTGGCCCATTCAAATCGGTCAGTATGGGAAAGTCTGAAACTATAAGACATACGAATATTTGTTCTTAGGAACCAAGTCATCGATTTTAAAAATAAAGAAAACTACGTTGATAAATATAAAAAAAAAAATTCTTAAGATTTACACAACAAACACCTAGTAAAATAAATTTAAGTATATGAAAACAATGAATTCCTTTCATTTTAGACATCATGTTTCTTAGAGACATTAACAGCTTAAGACATACACAAACGATATCTAAATAAAAATAGTGTAAGTTTTTTTTTTTTTCAAAACAACCGGGTTCGATTCCCTAGCTGGGTACAGTTTTTTTTTTCAAATACAGACCGATTCGAATGGGCCATCCTGTATAATAACCTCGTGCGTACATTACGTCAAAATTTTCCAAATCAAATAGGAAATTTATCTAATTGACATAGAGTTTAAAAATTGATTGTGGCTTATGTCCTTTTGGTACGACAGATATAGGCAAGAGGATAATATGTCATTATACAAAGGCCTAGTTCACCAACGTCCGAGTGGGGTTCGAACCCACGTGACAAAACACTCACCTACAGTAATGTCAAAAAAATAAAATTGTATTCGAATTCTTCTCTTACATTTTTTCTTGTTACCTACTTTATCGACTCACTTGCTTTGATTTTTGCGATAGACTCTATGTCTATAAACTAAGAGTGATGACATGTAACAAAAGCTACGTGAAGAAATGTAATGCCAATCAAAGCTTCCTATTAAATAAGCAAATAATAATAATAATAAAAATACATTTTCTTTTTCAAATATAACAAAATGTATTCTTACTGCCGCCATCAGCACGCGGCGCTAAGTTTAGCCGTAGTATCCCAGAAAATATCTTACGTACCATTAGTGTCACTGCATGCTATCAAGGTGTTAATGGCATTGTCGTACCAAGGATAGCATTGTACCTACAATAATTTATTCTAGTACTCTAGCGATACAACACGGCACAACACTGATACATACCAAAATCTTCCTATTGTATCACACACGTAAACAAGGGAGCATCATAAGGTAACAGTAGACTTGAAATAGTCCCATATTTATCGGTCGTGGTCGGTTCAATCAAGCTTTAGCAAGAATGCAAGTGCAAAAGTCACGCAAAGCACTATAAATGATAAACACGTGACTATCATAAGTCATCACTGGAGACTACCATTATGATCGGTTTTAGGTCCAATAAAGGGACGTAAAATAAGATCAATTTAGGTAACGCAAATTAATAGGAAATAAAATCGTGAACCTATTTTGCTTTTTTTAATCCATTTATTTGTGGTAAAATGATTGTTTCCGGAAAGCAAACATTTATATTTACGAGAACCGGTGTTTTCTGCTAGATAAGCTCTTAAACAAATAGGTATCGGCTTTACGAGGATTAAAATACATTTAAAAAATTAAAAGAAAAAAAACAATATTATCTCCGAAATTTTGCCTAGTTAAAGAGACAAAATACATTTTAATTAAAATGACATAAATTGGTACATATATAACGGGGTTAGTTTCATTGAAACCCCGATAATAGCGTGACTTATAAATCACAACCGTGTTCCCAAAAGTCTTAATAACGCAATTTTGAGCTGACCCTGCACGCACAGAATTGTCACGATTTCATAGTAACTAGTTATAACAACGCGAATGCTTACTCGTAGCATAAATTAACTGAATCCGAAAACGTTAGGCATATTTTTTTTGCATCGTTACAATTTTAGCTCGAAAGCATTTTGTTCATCCTTTTAAAAGCAGTGTGCAATTTCTACTCTAAAAAACAACTGCTCTTGTTCATTAGAGTAGAAAGTTATTTCATATTAATGTTGAGTTCTTTCATACATTATATTAACTGACAAGATTAAACTTTATAATTTTAACAATGATAAATATTTAAACATTTTCGTATGAGCTTTATTAATATTTTTTGCTAGCGAGGTGTAAAATGTGGTGTTTCAATAGGAAGTGTGGATTGACCACCAACCAGCAATAGACCAGCGTGGTGGGCTTATGGTGTAAACCTTCCTAATGAAATGTCGAATTTCGAAAATGTTTTTTGGTCACAGGGGCCCGGCAGAACCCGGAGACCTTATGATTGGAGACTGAGGGGGGAGGTCTTTGCCCAGAACTGGGACACTATATAAGCTATTATTTATGGTGGCGAGATCTTGGGGTGTAATGACCCCACGGACCCGAGTACTCTCGAGAGTCGGTCTGAGTCGTTCGGAGTAGAGTGAAATGGAGTGGAGTTAGGACTTTCAGCTCTAGCTTGCCATAATTGGCCGTCCAGAGAGAAGTTGCCAGAGCTATACTTATATGCTGCAAGTCTGTAGGCTGTCACAAGCCACATTATAACTAATAACATAATGAGAGTATAAACTAAATCATTTATTTTGTATAAGAGCGTTTTTATGTTTTATGGATTTTTTAAACATTTTTATAAGCTTTTTTGTTTAAAATAACGAGCTCATCTGGACTTTCAAACGAGATTTATAGCATATTTTTTACAAACTTCGGTCTTTTATGAACGCAAAAAATAAAAGTAGCAAACTATTTTAAAAACTTTTAATCCAGTTTCGATCTTCAACACTCATCAACAACAGCGTAAAATGCAAATATACAAAGTTTGTTATCAAAAAGACTTTTCACAAGATTAAATCAAATCAAAAAGAGTCAAAAGATAGGCGGAGAACTAAATAAAATATTCAAAGTTTTGAAATCCCTGATTGCGGTCAAAGAAACTGGAAATTATTATTTTGTCCCTATTGAACAATGGTATGATTTGTTGAGGTCTATTATTCCGGCACAAACGTGGCCTGTAATCTAGTTTAATGCCAGCTTTTGATCGCAAAATAGCTGTCTGTTGATTGCAATTAAATAAAACATTGGTTGAAATAGACGTCGATGACGCCATGTTTTTAGCTCGTCCAGGGACGATTATTTTTTATTTGTTTTTTTTTTTAAACGGTATTAATCCGGTATTAACCTCAGGGCCGGATTTAGAGGTTGATAGGCTTCGGGGCAACAAAGGAGCGGAGGCCCACTGGCCCCCAATTATTTTCCAAATAAAGTAGACAGTTTTTTCAGTCACGTTTTTGAATAGATATTTATTTGTGTCATAATCACGAGAATTATCTGAAATTAAATTTTAGCGTTAACGAACGGAATCTTCCGAGCTTTTTTCGCCGAAAAATCGTTGATAATTTTGCTGAAATCTAGTTCCCGGGGTAGATTACTTTCAATACAAAAAAACAAATGTACTAGTTGGAATTTTAATTTTTTTTTTCCATATCTCTATTGTGGAGCCCCGGTTGCCCCCCCCCCCCTAAATGCGGCCCAAATAACCTCTTTTTCTATGTTGTTATATACGTTATAATACATCTGTGGATAATTGGATATACTTATGAGCCTGGATAGCAGAATTTCAAAATTATGTAATGTAATGTCTATATTTAAGAGTGCTAATTGTTTGGAACGTTAATGAAATTAACAATTTACAGGGAGCGTACATTTCATGCCGTTTGACGTAAAATGACGTCAGGCATACATAGAGTATGATGCCAAATAGTTAGGGTGAAATCGGTGAAATGGAAAACCGGTTTTCGGTGAAACCGGCGATTATTCACCGCATTTTCCTCAATTTTTTTTTTGTTTAGTTTTGTTGTTATATTGTTATACCTTATATGAATGTGAGCACAGATTGAATAGTCACTACGTATATGAGTTTAATTTATTACACCTCGTTTGTTGCAATAAAGCCGAAAGTAAATAAAACTGTCACCTAAGAAAATAACCTTCCGCAATTTAAATAGTTACGAATTAATTGTGTCACTATTGTCATTGATACCCAGTTTGCCAAAATATTTTACGTTTCAACATGTGTCCGTCTATACTTTCATACTTATTTAAACGAGAAATTGGAAATATGAGTCACATGTGCCGCTTGGTAGAAGAACGAGACGAACGTGATAGTGGTATATGTATACAACTAGATAGGTATGAATTAAGTATTTCAATGGACGTCGATATGGATGACGAAGATAATATGATATTCCCTTCGTTTAAATTGTACGGCATAGTGTGCTTTGAATTAAAACGATATTGCCTTTGTTTTTTCCAACTTGTTGACGACGTACGAGTAGAAAATGAAACTGTGTGATAGTACCTACATAATAAATGTTTCCTTGTATCTTTTATTTGAGGTGAGCAATAAAGAGTATTGTTATGTTATGTTATAATAATATAATTATTACATTACACAATAAAGCATTTTGTCTCTTACCCATTCAATACATTTTTATTTCAGAAACTATTATGTTACTTATAATCAAAGTTGAGTCACGTTGTTGTGGCCTAGGATTAAAAATAAAATGAATTAAATGTCACTACGTTTACGGTTACTAAGTCGTGTCACTACATTTTTTGAAACAACCTGTATGTTCATATGAATACGTCAATATGACGTAATCGGCATGAAATGTACGCTCCTGACAATTTACTTCTTTCTAATTAGGCACCTACTGAAAAATATATAATTTTTGATGATGTTATTAGTAAACGTTAATTAATTCTTAAGTTCACACAAATCAATAAACTGACCAAGTGCGAGTCTGAATCGCTCACAAAGAGTTCTGTAACAGCAAAAATTAAAAATAACAGCTAAGTTAATCTATCTCGAAAACTACATAATTATTACGGTATACATAACAAATACTTTGATCAAATCAAAAATCGTTGAAGGAATTTATTAATATGCATCATCTGCATTCTTTTAGAATTTTACACTTTTTTTATAGTTACAAATGAGGGACACATTTGTTTTAACTTTGGGAACTGATAAAAATATCTCGAAAACGGTTCACTTGAAGAGAAATAACATCGAGAAACCTATATTTCATTTTCAAAAAAACCTTTCCATTAACCACACGCTTATGTGTTTCGAAAAAAAAAATCATAGGTATAATATACGGAGAGCTCTACCACCAAATTTTTTTTACTATTTTGTAGTACCATATTAACGGTTCATAAAAAATACATCCATATCACTTTAAATTATTGCAATACTTTTAGAATCCGAGTAAATCGGCCGTGAAAGACGGATTTGACGGACGGACGGACGGATATTTGCCATGTCCATGAAATGTATAAGGGTTCCATTTTTACCATTTTGTCTACGCAACCCGATGCCTAAGGGACAACTACCTTCACTAGTTTAAATGTCCCAAAGCCAATTTGCAGTTTCTTACCTTCATGAAATCCTACATTCGACCAGTATGCATGTGACTGTAACAATATTGTAATTTAATACAAAATGCACGAAATGTGCATAAAATCTCCATTTGTCTTCATTACTTCAAGCCCGGTGGCACATTATTAGCGATTAAGGTTATTTCCACTTATCAAACTATGCCGAGAATACTAAAATACCTACGTGAAGAAAAAAACAAACAAGATTGTATTGCTTGCTGTCACGCGACGTTAGTGTGCCGGTCTAGTTCCATAAGCATTAGGAATAAATGGGTCAAAATTGATCAATCACGATAAAACAAAACTTGTTAACGGACCTATACTTTGTATATCAAGAAATAAATAAACTGATATTTCTCATTCCAGACATACCTTAATGTTAGGATATCTATTAATTCGACAGTTAGGTTGTTTTAAATAATAATTTAAATTATGGTATCTATACTCTGTTCTCTGAAGTTCCACAAAAAAATCAGTTAAGTACATGATTTGAAGACATGGTAACTAAGAATCCATAAAAAAACATATTAGTAAATGCAGATTCTAATGATATATGGATATTTTTCATGTAGGTTTTGTGAGTTGTCACAACCAGGTACAGACAATTACATAACTTAAACTTATTTTCCAAAACATAATATATTTATATATGTATAAACAGAAAGCTTTAATACGCATTGACTTTATAAATGAGTAACAAAATAGTGAATTTCCTGGAAATCCTTAACTTTTGGACATGGTCGTGATACGACTGTTAAAAAACTATTAAAAAAAACCCTACTACTACTTAAACTATTCAATGTATTAATCAATCCAAATAAAGCAATTTGAAAATCTTTAATGTGGCAGGGACATTATGAGCACTATGGATGGATTTATAAATATTAATAAATTTTGGCTACATACTGTGTCATCTTTTATCCATTAGAACTATCATAAAGGAAACGGGGGTCGCAATACTTATCATGACATTAGATATTGCGATACGATCACAGACGGAGCAGTTTTTCCATTGCAATATATTTTGTTTTTTTCTGTATAATGCCTTCTAAAATATTGTTCCGGTTCTGGAAAATAACTGAATTTGATGTTACAAATAAGGTAAGTATTTAGGTATATTAGTAACACATAACTAACGTGTGAGGATCAACTGTAAATATAATTTGATTCATAATTATTTGAAATCAAATTGTGTGTGTATAGGTAATCATTATTTTAAGTGATTTCTAAATACAAATAATAACAAATTGAAATATATATTATCGTAAAACAAGTAAACATGTTTCCTTAATCATATGTAAATAACGTGATTTTTATAAATATTATGTAATTATATAAAAATAAGAACATCCAATCACAATTTATTGAAATGAAATCACCTGTATGCCACAAACTCTGTAAAGTGTTCGAATAGTCATGATGTTATAAATTTATATATGCGATATGATCCGTTTCCATAGTTTTATTTCATAAATAACGTTTTAAGTTAAATAAATAAAGTTTTATTTCATATATAATATTTAAGATATTGTAAAAACGACTAACAATTTATAATATAAATTATATTTATAATATGAATGGATATTAATTTTCAGTTCATAAAATCGGTCCTGAATGAATACGTTAAGATCCAGAATTTTCAGCAAAGTAACATTAGCATTAATTAAATGTTTATAAGTATTTTTTCAGTTTTAGAAGTTACAAAAATTACCAGCTAAACGGTTAGAGGCCTAACCCTGGATTGTGCAAGTGAGCCTTTTGTACAGTCGCCATCAAACATATTGAAGCGGCCAAGGTACTCACAAATATGTTTGTAGGCTTTATTGTCACGGCTTTAGATTGCATATACCGATATTTTTAGCAACTCGCTCACTCCGGTGGCGACAGTACCTAACAGAAAAGGTAAAAGATAAAAGATAAAGATATTTTATTTGCTAAGGACACACAGATATACAAGTACAGATAGTAGGTACAACACGGTTTCGGAAGCAGGTATCCTGTCGTCATCCGACATGCAAATTATGTTTAGAAATACAAACTACCTATATTTATCATTAAAATTAATACATTTACTTTAAATTGGTAATTATTTGATATTACTATTATCATTAATCGTAACTAAACTTAATGAAACTTTTTTGGCTAGTGATAAGAAATTCCAAACTATTAGTCTACTAGACTGAATGATTAAATTACATTAAGTTTTATGCACCGGACCAATCGTAATTGGGTAAGTAGTTATTCAAGATATTCAAGATAGAGAAACTAAAAGTCCGATGTCCCTCCCCTAACCCGAAAGCCTGTTTGATGAGTTGATGACATTTGCATTTGCTTAAAGGTGTTTGTGTATTATAAGATTAATTGAACCGTAATACTTGTCAGCCGGGCAGTCTTTGGTATGTTGAATAATTTAATTTAATTTATATGTTTTTTTAAATTTCACTAACAATCAATAGTGGTGGAGTTTTTTTTGTATTTAGTAGGTTTAATCGAGGCGATTTTTCAGTGTAAACCGGACGAAATTTGTCAAGTAGAAAGCTAGATTTCACTTATCTGCTCTACTCGATAATATCGATGAGAGAAAAGCTTGTATTCGTTTTCTGTTTTATTGCACTATTACGCCATTTTACATACAACGGACAATATCAATTTTTCCGAAATTGTAAATAAATTAGGTATTTTAAAATAATGTAAATGTATTTTCTAGGGACAGTAATTATTATCATTCAAAAACGGTTACATGTAAACTTCGCCTACTTTAACCAGTAAGAATCATTGTATGATAGAACGCAGCAATTTAGAATTTGTTTGCAAAAAAATATTTATTAAAATCTTACTAGAATATAAAAATAATATGCGTTTCCGCATTTTCTTGAAAACCCGTTTAATTACAATTTTATTAGCTGTTTAATTATATTAGGCTAATTATTTACTATGAATTCATTCGTAAATAATTTCAAAATTGATCCAGGTAAGGTGTTAGTCATGTAAATTTGTTGATTTGATGTAAACGTTTATTCGCAGGGGTCGATATGAAAACATTTAAATCAGTATAGCTTATATTTTTATAAACTGTTTCTTTGTTGTTTTAAAACCTCCTCTACAAACAAGCATATCAAAATGTAATAAAAATAAATAGTCGGGATTCAACACAACAAACGAGAATTTGCACAATAAAGTCATGTTATTCCCACATAAATTAGAAATGCGAGGCATTAAGTATAAAAAACGTGAAGTTTGTGCGTAAAATTGGCACAGCCTACAGGCTTCTCGCCAATCAGTAAAGAACACAGGATATTTGGGTACCTATTTAAACCTTTATTGCTTGTATTTTGTTCACTGACATCAGTAATATTATTTATTTATACGCCTAGTACGATAGTCTGAAAAATGTGTACCGTAAACTGGGAAACTTTGAACTTTGGGGTTAAATTGATAAAAACTTATTTTATTTTTTATTCGCGAATATCTCTCGTTACCAAACGCATCCGTAAATATTTTTTTAGTCTGGCAAGAACGATAGTTGTCCTTATTAATTGCTTAGACACACATTAAGTAAGTACGGCCGTTAAAATAGCGAATCACGTATTTATATTTACGTTTACTTTTTGCTATTTTTGTGTGTAAAATAACTTCTAAACTAACAATAAGGGTAGTGAGGTAAACGGTTCTTAATCACAATTAACTTGTCACAAGTGTGTTTAGGTATACAAATATAACGTTTTTGGGGTCTTCAATTCAAACTAAGTACTTATGACAATTGTTTTAATTCAATGGGGTGTCTTTGATCACCTACATGGGGTCACATTGATCAGAATCTTACGTATAGTTGGTTATGGTATGTCTATCCTTTTGACTGTTTATTTTATAAGAAGATTGTTCTCTCTTCAATGTTTGATTGTTGTTTTTAATAAAATTGAATACTGAAGTTTTTTTATTACATTTCGAGGTTACTTTGATTACAAATATTTGATCAAAATAACCCCAAAATGATGTAAATTGTTGTAACTTTTATACTGTGAACGCATTTATTTATTTCCTTACAAGAAAGTATTCCTGTAAGGGTTTACATTCAATTACCCTCAAAAAAACATAAGGTATCAAAGTAACCCCAAAGTCAGTTTAACTTTGATCACAACTTTTTATTTTTATATTTTCATACCTACATTTTTAAAGTAGCGATTCAAATTTTTTTAACGAGAAAGATAAAAAAAGTTGATATTACTATTTTATTTTTGGAATTTTTTACGCCTAATTTTAGAAGATATTGAAGTTTAAACTTTAAAATTGATCAATGTAACCCCAGTTTACAAGTTTGTAAATTATAAACTATTTTCGCATTTCAAAAGCCATGGAGCGAGATACATTATTTATGACTCGAAGATGTTTTTCCTTTTTGTCGCAAAAGATTAAAGCATCTTTTTTGTTTCTTAATTTTTACGTATTTATTATGTACATACAAGATACGCAACAAAGATAACATATAAAGGCTATGTATTTTAAAGCTAATGGCCAATTAGATTCACAAATCTTCAAAGGCTCAATTTATAACCTTGAATCAAGTTATCTTGAAAATGTTTGGATTTTATACAGATTCCTAAGACGTAAACTTTGAGTTGAACTCTTACATTTTCACTAACCGACTTCAAAAAAAGGAGGAGGTTCTCAATTATACTGATTTTTATTGTTTTATGTATGTATGTTACCCGATATCTCCGAGAATCGAACCGATTTTAATTTATTTTTTGTGATCGAATGTGTATAACCCCGAGATGGTCCCTCTTGGTTGTCACCAAGTTGGGGTCTGATGATGGCATCTTGGGGAAATCGAGGGATCTCTTCAAATGTTATAGGTACATGTAATGGCGCTTTTGGTAAATTTCATTCATTTACAAGAATTTGCATTCAGAAAGTAGGATTTGATGATAGGAAACCAATGATGGAAACCACAGATGATAGGATCTTGGAGAAATCGGTTGAAGTTGGTTGTTTCTATTTTTTTAATTTGGTGATTATCTATTTGTAACTATATATCTATGTACTAGTATAACTTTTAAATTAAAATATGTGTCTTATATTTTTGGGCATTTATTTACCCTGACGTATAAACTACAGACTACGAGTTTGAAACGTCGGGACGTACCTAATTGATATACGCAATAATCCGTTTTCATGGTTTGATTTAATAAATAACTAACGTGATAACCTAAGAAAACATTTTGAAGCGGAAAGGTTTGATCTAAATATTACAATAACGCGCTTTGTTGCGTTGCACCAATTGCACTTATTAGATTTTTTTTAAAGTACCTGGAGTGTGACAAACGTAAACCTATAACTTCAAATGCACAATTCATAGTTAGGCCTCCAAATCGAGGAGGTTAAGCTATTAAAAGTGTCATAAATATATATGAACTTAATCAGTAATTATTCGTTTTCTGCACTCGTAATACGTTATTATTACTTACAGTACCTAAACATGAGGCTTGCAAAATCTCTTGAACATTTGTGTACCTTTTGGTAAGACATTGTTACACCTACTTGTGTTTGACAAATAAATATTTTGTATTTATATTGGTTAACCCCGTGTTAGTTAATCCTACATTATGGTAGTGGGAAAAAAAACCTAAACCTCCACAGTGCGTTTGTGTGTCATCGAGATGACAGTGAATTTATATTCACTTACATTGCCACTGCAAAGCCTGTACCTACGCAAAACACGTGTGTCCAATCAGATTTCTTCAATCTGCTAAAATCTTATTCAGTTAAGTCAAATAAGTTAATTTCGAAGTTCCGTCAGAGACGTTTCCAAGCATTTAACAGACTGAAATTCAGCCACTTAACATCAGAGCTTACCTGAAATCCGTGGTAAGTTTTCGTAAATCCGGTGCATAAATTTCGGGGGCACCCGACAAGGACGGGCAACATTAAGCGGTGACTTATGCCGGATGCAGGTAACATACTTAGCGGTTTCGTAACATCCATGTGTGAGCCTTTATGGATACAGATTCATGGCGAGTTTTCGTAATTAAAACAAATTAGATCAAAGTGTTTGTTATTTTAGATTAACCGTTTTAACTGAGAGGTATTCAGTCGAATAAGCCTTGTCTTACCACTTTTAACATTCTAAATCTATCTATGTTGACGAAAGAATATTTTTTTCATCACACTTGCTGTTTAAGCGCGCATTATTGCATGCATAGCGGAAACAATAGAAAAGTGAAATTCCCTAGGGAATAATAGAAATTGCCAGTACGTCGTTTAGTAATATTTTATCTTAAAACTTTTTTTTTGTCGGCAAGTGTGATGAAAAACATTGTATGCATCACGGTCGGTAAGCGGAATACTAACTCGAGTCATTAAAAGCCACCACTCTCGTTAGTAATTCCGTCCTTACCTCCCTTGATACACAATGTTCTATTATTTTGAGTAGTCGTTGGAATTCCACGGGTCTGTAAGCACATAAAAATATGGTGACGTGATTGAAAAAATATTTTTTAATATAAACATTTTTACGCATCAAAACCAGTCACGTTTTTCTCTCCGAATTGTTGTTTCCTTATTCGCGATTCAATTTCAAACTGTATAAATAGATAAAAAATATATTGTACTGATGTTTTATATTGGATAATTAATCATTCAAATGGCATTTTCAATTGTTGAAATCAAATTTTAAGTAAATTAATTAAATTAAAATATTGAATGAGCTGCTTCAAATGGCTGCCTGTCTACTGGAGGGATTCAAAATCATTTTGCTATATCCTTGTATCAGTTTATCAAATAATAAGATATATTTTACAAGACTCAAATACAAGAAAAACTATCAATGAGGCGTGTAAAATTTTAAAATATACGTTTTACC
>JALPQI010016606.1:0-29036 GCA_025490895.1 Thaumatotibia leucotreta
TTTCCTTACTTCCAATTTTGTACCTTTCCCAGATATACGATGACCTAAAAGTTAAATTTAAAAGAAACATGGAACGTTTTCTCGAAATAAAGGCACAAGTTGAGAAGATGGATCGCAAAGAGAAGATCCTAGCGTTTGTCTTGGAGCAATACAATAAGTCTGTAGAGTTGAAGGACAAAGTATTCCATTATGCCCACGATTATTTCTGCATGCTCCTGGCAGACCATGTTAGTATAGCTAAAACTATGTCTATTTACGTCTATCACATCACTGAATAAATAAGTACTTATAGCCTGTTTTACAATCCCTAAATAGATAAATATATATCCGTCAGATAAAATGATTCAGTGCTATCCTAATCCTTCTTCCCAGGCATGTAAAACAAAAAGACAGCTAACATTGAAAAATCTAAATATGTTTATTAGTCAAAAATACATTCCATACTGATAAGCTTTACAGTGATCCCAACACTAGGCAAGGCCTGTATCGTGGGGGCCAGATCTGATAAATATAATTCGGGAATGGTGAAACAGGGCCTTTCTTTATTAGCCAATGCTGCTCTGAATGAGCAACAACGGGCCTCAATTCCGACACCCATAAATTACTGCTAATTTTTAAAAATATTTCTGAATTTTCATAAGTATTAGCATAGGAGAACAATATTCCGTAAGGGATATTTTCCTGAAAATTTAAACCAAATTAATTATTGCGTTAGTGAGCGATCACACTAGTTCCTAAGTTACCATGTCCTGAAATTAAAAATCCTGATAGCCCTCCTAAACAGCCGGACATTTAGACCAAAAAGCAGTAGTCCTTTGTTTCATTTATACGTTTTTGGCAAACATGAAAGCCAATTGTAATTGTCGGACAAGCAGGACACTGATCAGACAGGAACGGATAGATATTCGACTTCAATCTAATAATACCGTTACATTGGGAGAAATGTCTATCTAATCCGCGAGATTTATATTAGATATTTAGATTACTCTAGAGCTGGGGATCATAAAAAACCAACACCTATACAGTAATCTCTGTTTTCCAACAGCTACCAGAAATCGAAGGGAGTTTGAAAGAAATTTTAAACCAGACACAGAATAACCTAAAGCAGCTGAGAAACGAGCGGCAGACCAGCGTCAACGACTTACTGCATAGGCTGTACGATAAGAATAAGGAGCAGTTGTGGTACACGCGTCACTGTGACGGTTCTGAATGCCAATTGGCTGAGGTTAGCACCATCTCTAACACCGTTTAAACCTGTGGCCGTAGCGGGTAGAAGGAGGTAAACGAGGTAATCACCCGGGGCAAGCTCTTGCAGAGCCTCTCGCAACAGCCCAAGAAAGTTTAAAGTATACTTTTGCATCACAGTATACGACTAACTGTACAAAACTGTACACAAAAAAAAATTTTTAGGTATTTATTAGACATTCTCTAGGCTAGGTCAGGTCAAGAGTATCCTTTAGGCTGCGGCTCCATTGAGGCGGAGAGGAGCGGAGATGTGCAAAATTGGCTAATGAGACCGCATCACAGTGTTTCGAATTTTGAATTTGAAGAATGTAATTGGTCAATTTTGCACATCTCCGCTCCTCTCCGCCTCATTAGAGCCGCAGCCTAAGAACCCTCCTCACTAATGCGCGAAGCTGCAAACGCGAGCGTGGCCCCCACGCGGGACATCTTAGATTTCCAATATATCTCTTGTGGGGGCCACGGTTAGCATACCCATGAATGAGGAGGCCCCTTTACTGTCAGCCCTCTCGATTAAAATTCTTACTAGAAAACTAAGAATACTACGATTAACTCTCGCTTCCTCTCTCCTTTCGGAGAGGGCTGTATTCCCAAAGCTAGGAAGTGACATCGATAAGATCCGGACGGAAGTCCTCAACTTGGGGAACCACCAAGCCATCTGGGACGTGAAAGTAAAGCTTGAATTGTTCGAGGACCGTTACGCTGACTTCGAACGTATTGCCAACAATTTAAATATGCTGAAGGCGGATTTGGAGAAAACTTATGCCGAAGAAAATATCTTCAATACAATGATGTAAGAATTATAGTAGAATTGATTAGGGGATTTGTCTCTGTCACTCTAATGACGCCTTCGTTGGAGTGACAGACAAATCCCCGAAATTTACGAACTTCGGGGTTAGCGGTATAGTTCGAGATATATAAATTGAATGTTTAGTTTTACTATAATGTAGGTAGACAGTTACCAATTTATATTTCACGAACTATAACAGGCCTGGTTGATCATCATCCTAAAGTTACGATTACGACCTCTCTTGACGACTCTCTCTCTCTCTCTTAACCTCGGTGAAGTACCCTTTTTCTTCGGTTTTTCACCAATAATTTATTTTTGCTTAATTTATGTTATGAAAGTAAGCTATTCTGGCTAATAAATTTATCACAGGTTCAAACGGAAATTAAAAAAAAATGGCTCATACATAATGATAAACAAATTTGGCTTAAAGGACTAGTATCCAAGCCATAAACATTAAAAAAAAAAAGATAAACAAATTAGAATTTCACGTTTTTTACTGCCTATTTCGTTTGCCAGTCCTTAACTTCGTAATGTTTACCTAATAAAAATATAGGTTACCCAATAATAAAGCGGAATTGGCTTGTATTTTGATATGAATTTCTTTTCTAAGCACCTTTATGGAAAGTCCTTTATGGCAAGGGGAATATTATAGGGCTTTATGTTTCATTTTCGGGGTAATCAAATCTGGACAAAGTGTAAGTGTGACAATGTTCAAATTTCAAGCTAACAAAAGTGTAACATGGAACCTTGTTATGGGGTAGTAAAGTGAGATCTTTTTTTTTACTAAGCTGTTCACATTTACTTACCTTACTGTTTATACGAGGGGCCGCACATAGTGTGCCACTAAGAGGGATAGACATAGTCACTTACTACTAAGAAGAAAGTGCCACACAGGCACTTAGTGACGTATTCAACGCATTTGTCTGGGGTGTAATGGGGGGTTGGATTGAGCCGACTGTGGGTAGTTGTTGATCGTCCTCTTTACGTGGAGCACTACCCCTGGTGACTCCTCTAGCCGCCCATAATCTCTCCATTAGTGGCTCCTCGTAGCTGCAGTGTACGCAGCGGCCACACCCCGGTAACCACGTCGATCCGTGGGCTAAACCTAATGGAGGGGGCTGAATGGCTGAATGTCTTTCAGCTAACGGGTGATCCCCCGAAAGTACACAAAGACTGCTTCGGCGTAGTTAGGCGGGCACCGTCGATAGGCAAATGCTTCCGGCTTCTACGGCGATGCAGCAAGGTGATGTGATGCGCCTCAAAGGGCGCCAGTCAGGATCTATTAAGACTAGGCGGCCAAGTCACTGCACCCTTTCTATCGCCGGTCGTACCAGATTTCTGGTCCATCGGATACAGGTAGTCTTTGGGCGAGGGAGTGAGTCTGCATCAGCGCAACTTAGTCCGGGAGCTAAACTTTAACTTGTTCGAGAAAATTACATTAAATCCTACAGTATATTTATTTCAGGAATATGATAAAACATCGTTTTGTGAATATATGAATCTAATTATCCCTGATAAATGTGTGGAGGTTTTTTCATAAAATCAATATTAAGATTTAATTGTTTAATAAAAAGAAACAATAAATCCTACAGTAGGGATTTATTATCAGAGGGGCCTAACTGAATATTTAAGACAATATTTTAAAAAGTCACCACTGAATAATCGTAGATATAGTCAGAAAAAATAAAATTATTTTTAAAATTAATAACAATCAAACAAAAATTAAACAAATGGTGATTTTTTACTATAATGACCCGACAATTATTATACTCATCCAAAGAAAAAATTACGTCAGTGACTCAATGCTAACTATTTTTTTTACAGTTTTAACTGATTTACGTGCAGACGCATTAATTCTACATTTTATTTTTTTAATGTACCTCTTGTCAATAATTAGTTGTGGCACAATACCAAAAAAATCCCCTATGTATACTCTAAGCTTTTCCTACAATTTGCGAAATGGTTATTGTTAAAATAAATCGGAGCGGCGCTGACGTCATAAATGCGCGGCCGGCCGCAGGGCAGCGGATAAACGTAGGTGGGGTACTATGTAGACAGGACGGTGCGTCAAATTACAGAAGGAATTTCGTAGGAAGGAAGTAGAAACGTCTTAAATAAAAATTAGTAGTAAAATAAATAGGTATTAAGCAGTTTTTGAAAATGTAGGCACCTATACAACTTGTAACCTATTAGGGGCCTGTATTTAATTCCCGACGCAAAATGAGGTGTTACAATTATTCAAAAATGTATACAGGGTGTGGCCTGTAATAAGAGCAATAAATGAAAACATAGACCCTTTAACTAATCAGTAATTAACTCCAAATGGTTTTAATGAATTAAAATCAAAAATAAATTTTCTGTATTTTTCTAACAAAGTTAATCGACCCAGCATTGACATTTAGGTACTATCGGTTTCGCGTATTATTGAATCTAAATGAATCAGTATTGCTTATTAAACATACCTATCTACTTATTGATTACTTTGTCACTTTTTTCAACATTACGTAACAGATCACAATCTCAATTATCAGGTGTGATCTGACGAAATAACTAAATTAGTAAAACGCCATAAAGTGACTCCAAAACAATTTATTAAGTAAACGGTTACAACAAAAATAGTGCACTAATCACATATCTCACCGGATGAACTCTAAACCACTCAACTTGCACTTAAATTAATTGAATTTGTAGACATAGGCACGACTACGATGATGTTGACGATACGATCTGCTTCTTTATTTGACTCCACTCTGACACGACATAACACGTACTGAGAACAGGTTCTTGTCGAAACTAAGTAAGAATTTCACTGTTAATCTGGTTGGAAGTGAAAACCTACAGGTCACAGTCAGAACTGCATTTGGTATACGTTGCTTTGAGATGACAACAATAGTGCTTGGTTCTATTATCAACTCAGATAATATTCGTTGACAAGTCGTTTACACAATGATTGGCTTACTTTTCTTATTAATTATGTGCTTCGTGTGCATCGCAATTCGCAATTTTATAATTTATTTTATTATTTTTGGTAATGTTTTGATATAACAACTTGACGTAAATTGTCATTATGTTGTAATAGTAGAGAAAGTGACTTCACATAAAAAAGTTCGCATTTACAACTGCATGGTCTATGGCTTCGAATGCAAAGATACCACTACTAAATTGTGCACTAAAGAGTAAAACAAAAACGGTCTTCGTGAGATGACTCCTGTCAGAATTGTGTCCCTTTCTATTGAAATGACCATGGCCAAACAAAACACGGGACAAATGGCTTATAAAACGATTGTGTAAGTATCCGGGGGCTTAGCATATCTTGTGTGTGACTGAAACACTCGGCTTTCTCGTGGCTACCCGTCCCTATTGGACTAAATTGATTAAAAAGAGACGAAAAAAGAAAAGGACAGGCCGAGTGATGTTGTCATTGTCAAACAGAAGGTACAGTCGCGAACCGGGATTGTTGAGTCACTTGTTACAGTTCGTAAATTAGTCGAGTACTGATCGGGATCGATTCGTTATTAACGACTTTTGCCGAAATCTGTTCACCAATGACGTAGACGTTACTATGGTTGAATAATAACAAAACTCAGTTAGCCAATGGCCGAGTCCGCGAATTCCACGGATGCTGATGTTGCTGTGGTTACATTACAACAAAGCTTGATTCGTTATCAACGACTTTTGCCGAACTATGTTCAACAACGATGCGGACGTTGCTATGGTTACATTATAACAAAACTCGGGTGGCCAATGACCGATCCCGCGAGTTACACGGATGCTGACGTCGCTATGGCTACTTCATAACAAAGCTTGATTAACTAATGACCGATCACGGTTTTACCGGAAACTGATGTTTTTATGGTTACCTTATAACTGTCCTGTCTTAGGTAAAGCAAAAGGACTGCTATAAATATGCCATGTGCGGCTTAGCAAATCTTGTGTTAGACAGCAACTGGCAGATACCCACCACTTTTCGATTGTAATGATTAAAAAGTTTTCTACCATTTCTTCTAGCCTAAAAGATTGTTTTAGGTATCCGACAAGACGTTAGACAAGGACACCCTAGCAGCAGTAAACTTCTCGCCAGGACCGTTCCTAGCTTATAAAGAAATATCTACTCTAGGACCTAGTGTTGAAATAAGTCTCGTTTTTGCTAAATTATGTTTTTTGGTGCACAATCTAGTAGGTATAACATATTTGTTGGAATTCAAATAAAAATCAAAACCTCTACAGTGGGTCTATATCGGGTGGCATAATGTTTTTATTTCGAAAAATTTGTCGCATAACAACTTTACGCCGAAAAATGTATGGCATAAACATTGTTGCGCATATTTTTGTTATGACGAAATTGTTAATCCTAACTTGGTTGTTCCTAAATATTGTTTGTCCTAATGATCTTTGTGTCTAATGTATATGTATCGAAAAATTATTGTTCATAATGGTGATGTTCCTATTCCTACTATTTAATGTACTAAAAGTTACCTACCTTGAACTAACTAATTTAATTAGCCGTGTTGTCCAAAGAATTTAAGTGAGCAATTTTGACCTGGGAACCGGTCGACGAAGCCCCGCTGCGGGGGGTTCTATTTCCGCTCTAAGGGATAAAAGGTACCTAACGAACCTATCCAGGTTAAGGTAGGGGGAGGTTCAGATTATTTCTCTTTTAATGCGGGGGGCTTCGCCCCCGAGCCTCCCTGGTGGGGGCTTCGCCCCCCCGTCCTCCCTTTTTTTGGTTTTGTAAGTATGAGGATGTGTAAACAATTGATGAAAAATACTTGAGTATTTAAAGACCATTACTCCGCCCTAGCTTCGAAATCTAACCAATCCACGTCGGTTTTACCCTAGTTTATTACTTGAATATTTTTTTAACCATTCACCCTGTTGTTCAAATGTTTTGCATGTTGTTATTAAAATGCCTTTTTGAATGAAATTTCGGACATGATAAAAGTAGGCGCAGTGAAAATTGACAGTTCGAGTAGTAGAGAAAACAATATTTATTACAATGAACATTAGGATTATTATGCTTTAGGTCATTCGACGTTCGGGTAATGAATATTAGAATAAATATGGTGTAGGTATTTTAAACGTGTATGCGCAAAATTTGGCCGTGTGGTGACGGCAGAAAGAATACATTTGTCACCACCCCAACTCCTCCTGCGGGTGTCGTAAGAGTCGACTAAGGGATTGAAGTGTCACTGACCATATTTGATTAAAGATTGATGACGGGCAGCAGCGTCATCATAGTGGACACATTACTGCGATCGCCAATCCGCTTGCCCAGCGTGGCGATTATGGGCATTTACCTCCTAATGCGTCTATAGCTATACGCATAGTTAATAGGAGAGGCCTACGTCCAGCAGTGGACTATCATAGGCTGATGATGATGCGCAAAATTAAGTAGGCTAAACAAGTAGTATGCCTTTTAACATTATGCCAAACATTATCGGCCAAAAAATTTTAGGACTATCGACGTTATGCGACACAACAGGCACCCCTCTACAGTACAAAACAGTCGTTGGTGGGTCTAGCACATCTTGTGTTTGATAGTCACTCACGGCCTTCTCGCGGCTTTTTTAATCAATACAATCAAAACGAGACGAGTAGCCGCGACAATTTCGCGAGCGGCAATCAAACCCAAGATGTGCTAGGTTCGCTGTCTTTTTCGAGGTGTCATTGTAAACTTCCGATGATAAAGTAAAAACCTCTTTGTTGCTAGGGCATCTTTTTGGAGAATTTTAAAACAAACTTGTCAAAATAAACGTGTTCTCACGCGATTAGTTCTTTATGCCTGGGCTTAAGAACTAGTTTCGATTGAGTAGATTATGAAACTTCGCCTCGGTACCAAGAAACCACCTTGTACCAAGACATCTAACGATCGTTAACGACAATTTAACGATGGTTAAATACATTGATTATGTACTGCAACTTTGAAGTGCTATATCTCAGAGTTGGTTAACTTTGAAGCATTATGATAAGGTCTAGGTAATTGCGTATAGTCCAAAGATTCATCGCTTAAATTTAAAGCTCCTATTATTGGCCACACCCTGTATATATAACTATACCTCTCTCTTTCACGCACAGCGCACGGCATCGCCGCACACGTATCGTAGGCACATGCGCGGGAAGGCGGGATTTAAAAAATATTCGTTTTAAGATTATAGCTGTTAATGTCGATTACTCGTAAAGCACTTAATATATTTCAAATATTTTATTTTTATTTTGCGTGTTAATAAACATATTATCTAAGAAATAGATCATCGTGGCTGTACGTTTTCATTGAAACGTCTTATAAGCAAAATAAAATAATAATAGTGAAAAAAAAATAGATGCAACTGTGTCACCGCGGAGAAAAGTTACTAAGACGTTTATGTCTTTATTTTGGTCCAATGACCAAATTTTCGAATTGCGCAAGATTTTGTAAGTTATATTTTTTATCAAATAAGGAAAAAAAATTAAGGTATAGTTTTTTTTTGTATAAGCTTTACGAAAAAACTGGGGATTTTTTTCCCCTTAGTTATAAATCATCTGAAACAATAGAATGAATGCATAATCTCGAGGGTAGAAATTATTGAACGTGTTGTTCCAATTATTGACCTTCAAGTCCTCGACTGGATGAGAAGCTCTCGCGCGGCACTGGGGATTATTGCATGGTATGAATCTGTATACCCTAAATATTCATTAGAAAAAGCTTCCGAAACTGTAGGATTTAATGTGACCAAAAACTTTTCTTCCCCCGACTAACTGCTTACTCACTATAATCATATCACGCGCCGAAGAACCCTGGCATATATATGGATCACGAGCTTAAAAGCCCTTTGGCGATGGGGAGACGGTGGTGGGATTTCGGACTACGGTGTGTTTCGTATCTTAGCTGTCTCCCTGCACAGAGGCGGTCAGATGAGAGTGGTCGCTCCTTGACTCGATTGGGGCGGGAGGACGGGTTCGGCAGCACATCTGACGACTAAGCAGCCCTATTTAGGATCGCTCTGCTTACCCCTGCACAGGGGAGAGGCCTAGAAAAGGTGGCCTAAAAATAGTCCGTCTCCCCCTTTTCACCTGATGGCAAACCGCGGCCGTCGGGCACCGTTTTAATCGCGGTCGAAACACAAGGAAAATTTCTACATCACCAACTTTTAATTTTGCTTGCTGGAATGTCCGCACGCTTTTAGATAATCCAACATCTCTATGTCCGGAGCGCAAAACTGCTCTAATCGCTAGAGAACTACGCAAATATAACATAGACATTGCTGCCCTAAGTGAAACCCACCTATCGGACAGTGGAGAGCTGCTTGAAGACCGCGGTGGGTACACTTACTACTGGATGGGCAAATCAGCAAATGAACGTGCAGGTAGTGGCGTAGGCTTTGCCATAAAAAAATCAATAGCAAGGACATTAAACGAAACACCAAAAGGCATCAATGACAGAATCATGACACTCCGATTGCATCTCAGCGACAAGAAATATCTCCATTTAATAAGTGTCTACGCCCCCACCATGACGTACAGTGACGATGACAAAGAAAAATTCTATAAAGACCTAAGAGATGTTTTAAAAGGCATATCTCCTGGCGATAAAATTGCCCTAATGGGTGATTTTAATGCTCGTGTTGGCTCTGATTCTCGCGTCTGGAAGCAGGTCCTTGGGCGCCATGGAATCGGAAAATGTAATTCCAACGGGGAATTGCTTTTAGCTCTGTGTGCAGAATTCAATCTGTTTATTACGAACACTTTTTTCCGCATGGCCGACAAGTATAAGACATCTTGGATGCACCCACGCTCTAAACACTGGCATCTTATAGACTATGCCATTGTGCGCAGAGCTGACTTGAAGGACGTTTTGATAACTAGAGCTATGCGGGGTGCTGAAGGCTGGACCGATCATCGGTTGATTAGGATGAAAGTTCGCCTCACCTATAAACCGCCTCGCCGAGCTAAACATAAAATACCTACGCGTCTTGCCTTTGATAAACTCAAGAGCTCCTCAATCATGCAGGAACACTTCGACAACGAGTTTAGAACTGTATTACCCAAAATTGAGGGCTCCGTTGATGAACATTGGTGTTCTCTGGCCCAATCACTTCACGAGATCGCGCGAAACGTTATTGGTAAGCCGGAGAAGAAACATCAAGATTGGTTTGACGATACGGACGCTGAGATTATGGCACTCGTGAATGAATCTAGGCGTCTTCGCCGGTCTTACTCTAAGAATTCACAGCAAAGGGACGTTCATCGACAGCTCAAGTCCAAAATCCGTGATCTAAAGGATCATTGGTGGACAATGAAAGCATCTGAGCTGCAACATCTTGCTAACATTAAGCAAATGGGTCTATTTTTCGAATCCCTTCGCACGGTTTTTGGTCCGCGGTATAAAATGCTTTCACCCATCTTTTCTCGTGACAAATCAAAACGCCTGACTGACCGTAGTGATGTTGTTGCTCGTTGGGCGGAACATTTCGACGAAGTCCTTAATCCACCTGGACACGGAGCGGATATCGCATATATTAACACCTTGCCGGCTTTAAGTGCATCGCAAGACCTTGACAACCCTCCATCTTTTGCCGAGTTTCGTGTTGCAGTCAGTCGTCTCAAAAATGGAAAAGCTGCGGGTTCGGATAGTTTGCCAGCTGAACTATATAAATTCGGAGGTCCGAGTGTCCAAAATAAACTTTTGGAGCTCATTCTGAGAGTTTGGGATAGCGGCATAATTCCCCAAGGTTGGAAGGATGCCACTATCTGCAAACTATATAAAGCTTGAACACGCCAAAATTGAGGCACACAAATAGTCATAAAAAATTAATTTGAGAGTGAAAGGCTACATTATGTTTCACATGTTCAATGACAAATTTAACGTAGTTTAAAATAACATTTTCTATTTTAGTTATTGTCTACACCGTAAGCCATACTTCTAACTTTCTTGCGTATACGTCTCATAGGACTTTGCACCATCTCGTTAGGACACCGTTTTGACGCCCACGTTCATATTTTTTATAGCTCGGGGACTGATTTTACTTCTCCGCCTTTCTTTTTTAAAATTCCCTTCATTATACTCCAGTACTCTTCAACAGGCCGCAGTTCTGGACTATTTGGCGGGTTGCATAATTTTGGTACCACTCAATCCTCCTTGTGCTGTACCATTCCATCACTGGTTTTGCGTAGTGACAACTGGCCAAATCTGACCAAAACAGTAGCGGTGAGTCGTGCTTTCTTATAAGAGGCAGCAAACGTTTCTGTAAACACTCTTTTTGATAAATTTCGCCGTTTATTGTCCCGGTGGTAATAAACGAGCGACTTCTTTTCCCACAGCTGCATATTGCTTGCCAAAGAAGGTATTTTTTGGGAATTTCGAAAACTTTTTCAATTTACATTCTTCAGGAGCATCTGTTCGACTTAGACTGGTATAAAACTCTTGCCCAGGTATTTGTTTAAAATCAGCTTTTACATATGTTTCGTCGTCCTTGACAACGCATGTAAATTTCGTAATGAATTTCTCATAAAGTTTTCGTGACCGTTTCCTTGCGGATGAGTTCTGTTTCGAATTTCGATCTGGTGCGGCCTGGGCTTTAAAACTTCTTAGTCCAGCCCTACGTTTTATTTTTTGAACATAGGACTGAGACATCTTAACTTTCTTGGCCACATCACGAGAAGACATCTTTGGATTTGAGGCGAAAATCCTAACAATACTCTCGTTCCTTTTTTTTATTCTTCAGACTCTACACCCTCCACTTCCTGGCTTTCTATCTATTGTCAAGTGTTCACGGAACTTCTTTAATACGCGAAAAATCGCAGATTGGGGATATTTTAGTCTTTTCGCGATATCTCTATATCTCAGTGTTGAATTTTTGACGTATTAGTGCAAAGTACGTTCGCGTTTTTTGTGTTGTTTGCTCGACATTTTGACAACAAATAATTATACGAAAACAATTTTTTAATATGTTTTTGGGCAGGTTCTTGTGATCAAAAAGGTGCTTTAAAAGTTTCTATACCTCCATTTTTCCCATAGATATAAACGATTTTACATGCCTCAATTTTGGCGTGTTCAAGCTTTAAAGGAAAGGGCGACACTTCGGACTGCAGCTCATATAGAGGTATTTCGCTTCTCAGTGCGGCTGGCAAGATCCTGGCTCATATTATAAATCGCCGACTGTCTGAGCTTGCAGAGCGTATTCTGCCTGAGAGTCAGTGCGGGTTTCGCCCGAGCAGAGGAACGGTCGATGCTATATTCATTGTCAAACAGCTACAGGAAAAGTCCCATGAACAGTATAGACCTTTGAATATGTGTTTTGTTGACTTGGAGAAAGCTTTCGACCGTGTGCCGAGATCGGCTTTGTGGATTGTCCTTGCCAAAGCTGGATGTCCTGAAAAGTTTGTAAACCTAGTGCGCCAATTTCACGATGGCATGACAGCCAGAGTACGACACGAAAACGACTTCTCAGAACAGTTCATGGTAACAAGCGGCGTCAAGCAGGGCTGCGTGATGGCACCGACTCTCTTTGCGTTATATTTCGCCTCCGTGCTGAGAGATTCATATGGTGATGGCACCGGACAAATTTGTCTATCTGTTAGAACAGACAAGGGCGTCTTCGATCTTACTCGTTTTAGAGCAAGAAAATCAGTACATGAGCTCTCTGTCGTGGACGCCCTCTACGCTGATGATGTATGCCTAATGGCAAATGATATTAACAGCTTGCAGCTATTTCTAAGCCGCCTGGAGGAATCGTGTCGAAGATTTGGTCTAATCATCAGTATTGCGAAGACACAAGTGCTTAAGCAACCCGTACGTGGTTTCGCACCAGACCCAGCAACGATCTTTTTGGGCGGTAAGGCTCTCGAAGAAGTAACTTCTTTCCGGTATCTCGGCAGCTTCATCCGCGCCGACAATCGTCTCGATACTGAGATATCTTCGCGTATCGCAAAAGCTGCAGCATCATTTGGTACACTTCGCAAAAGAGTTTGGGACTCCCACGATCTCAAACTGCACACTAAAATCGCTGTGTATAAAGCAGTTATCTTGCCGATTCTGCTCTACGCGACTGAGACGTGGTGTCTTTACAGGGGCGACATTAAACGTCTTGATACTTTCCACATGAGGTGCTTACGCTCGATACTTCACCTTAAGTGGCAGGACCGAGTATCGAACACTGAGGTATTAAGACGTACCAACCTTAGTGGTGTAGAGTCCCTGCTCATAAAGGGTCAGCTGCGATGGTGCGGTCATCTTGTACGCATGAATGACGCTAGGCTACCAAAAGTTGTCTTTTACTCGCAGTTGAAGGACGGAAAACGTAAGTCAGGTGGCCAGTTCCTGCGATATAAGGACGTTGTCAAACGCCACCTCACCGCGTGCAACATCCCATGCGAGGGTTGGGAAGAGCTTGCTCAACAGAGGGGGTTATGGCGCAGTTCTGTTCATGAGGCCGTTGTTAACTTTGAGAAGCGTCGCTTGGAAGACCTCGATGCTAAACGTCTCAACAGAAAAACCCGTCCAAAGCCTTCCTATACCTACACGTATAACAACAAAGGCGAGTTGCACTGTGCGCCCTGTAACAGAACCTTTAAAAGTAAATTCGGTTTTGCAAGCCACATTCGTGCTCATGACCGGCGCTCGTGATGGTCATGAAGCCAGGTTTCGCCATTGACGGATACGTCAAGGAGGACGATAAGGTATAAGGTAAGGTATTTGTCTGGCACTTACATTAAGCATCTAATGCACACACACACAAAAAATAGTGGCACAGTGATAAGGACGGACGATTATCGTTCCTTTTCACTTCCACTAGTAAAAAGTTTCATAAGACCATCCCTTTCGCTCTTGCTATTATTATAACGTTGTCAAATCCATATTAATCCTACATTCATGTGTTTATAGGACAACGGAGTTACCAGGCGCCAAAAACTATTGCTGGCAGACGATGGGCAAGGATTTCCCTATCCGTAAAGAAAAACTTAAGCAGCTTTTGCTCAAATCTGCCAAAGCGCTGATGACCTTCTTCGTTGTCAAAAGTAAACTTTAAATTATATTTGACTCGGGCTATATACTTACATTTTAAGTCGAATAATGCTCGATATGTTCCGCTCCGTATATGTGGAGTTTCTTCAAGAGCTGCGCTATCCAGAACTCGGTGGGAAGGGCGCGAAACAACCCTCATTGGCCTCATTATTACTTAAAAAACGTAACTAGGTAACCCGCGTGGAATACAGTTTTGGTATGAATGAGTCTTACAAAAGTTTTCTGTTTTTTTTTTAAAGTAATTTTTCCAATATAAATGGCGATTTTTTAAAATAATATTTCTAACCCAATACAATATTTTATAGGTGCTACAGAAGAGAGAATGCTACATAAAAACAAGACTGGCACATTTTCTTTAGATATGTTCGGACATATGATTTACCATTTTAATCACGGACTAAACAAATACCACATGGATTGCGAAGGGAAGTATAGGAAGGTAGGTTCTTCCTCGAAAGGATGACTTTTTTTACGAGCTTCTTTCTCGGTCAATCATGTTAGTGGCGTAATCCGAGTGACAGAGACAGATGTCCGAAATGTTAGATGTTCGCGGTAGTCTTTAAAGCCGCTCTCCCACTTATGTTGTGAGTGAATCGCGGCGCGAAATCGCGAACGCGAGGTTACTACAAAATCGACTGCACGAGTGGGGATCGGCATTTATTATGCGTTGATTATGTTTGAAAATATGTAAATTGCAACTCTATTTTTATAGGTCTATACAGTAAACGATTGACATTTTCAAAACTAATCACGTGTTTGCTTAGGACGTTCTACACCTTTCTATCAAAGTAGAACTAAGGATGAACAGAAAATAATTAACACGGACATTACATTTACTCTCGTGGTAAGGAATTCACAGGCCGAGAGTAATATGAACTTGTACAAAAAATTACTACTTACACTCATACAATTGGAATTGGAACTCATTGGTACCAGCAGTAACTCTACTCTAGTGAGGGAAAAAAGTTGTATTACACTTGGGGGCAAAGTTTGTTCAACTCTCGTGCCTTGAGACCTTCGCAATGCTCAAGATTCCAGTTTTTGAACCACTCGCTACGCTAGTGACTCCATTTTGGAATCTTTCGCTAGCTCAGGTCTCAATATTAGCACGACAGTTAAACAACAACTTTGCCCCCTTGTATACTTAATAAATAACTATTTTCAGCTTGATGACAAACCTGCAGCATATTACGACGAAAATGGCCGCTATTTTCTGAAAAATAACGAAAAGATTTACCAAAAAGAAGAATGTGCCAGCCTTTATAAACTCAGCAACGAAACGACACTTCTGGAAAAGGTTAATTGACAGCTACTCTCGACAGACATAAAAATGCTCCAACGTTTCGAGAGACACGTTGTATACTTAGGATTATGCTTCCCAAGTCTTGTAGTCACTCTCCGTAGCCAAGTTGGTAGTGACCCTGATGTGCCCATGAGGAAAGGGAAAATTTTGATAGATTATTCCTGAGGCTAAAAGTAGCAAGAAATGGTTATAAAATGAGTTTTGGTCAAATATGCAACAAAAGATATTTTTCCTAACTAGTGCGGAAAAGTAAACTTCGCGTGCGTAAATTTCTCTTTTTAAGACACTTGTTATGAAAAAAGTCGTTCGATACACGTGTAAAAACTTCTTTTTAACTCGGATGATTGTCATCCTCGTTTCACTCGGGCTCCAACTTTCAACCTGGTCAAAAAAAAAAAAAATTTTGCACTTGCATCGAAATGTACTATTTCGTAACTAGTGCGGAAAAGTAAACTTTGCGCACGCTTCGCGTGCGTTAATTTCTCTTTTTAAGGCACTTGTGCCACTTGTTATGAAATCAGTCGTTCGATACACGTGTAAAAACTTCTTTTTAACTCGGGTGATTGTCGCCCTTGTTTCACTCGGGCTCCAACTTTCACCATCGTCAAAAAAAATTTTTTTCACTTGTAACGAAATGTACTATTATTTCGAATGCCTCACTATACATCTTTGCATTTGAAACAGTTCCGAAATATCGGGTGCTCAATAATTTCAATTTCCACGGTTTTAAGTCATACCTGCGACCATATATAACATGGACGTCTAACGCCAGCTCAAAAATGCCCATTTGTGCATGTGCCAAGATGGGCAGGACATAGCGCTTTTCTTAACACCGCGCATGTTTCGGCGCAACATCTTTGACAACTGTTTATAAAATATAACCAATCAAAACTTTGACGGTTCAATCACAACTATTTTTAAATGGCGGTTTTAGTTTTTATAGGTTGATATTGAAATTCATTACCGTGATGCATTGAAGAGGGGGTGACATTTGCCAACTAAAATTCAGGACCGTTTTTGAAAGGCAATTTAGTATGACGTGCGGCTTCCATGTTTTATTTGTTCGTAGAGTCATACTAATCATGTAATGTAGGTACCTAAATTACCATGTTAGCTTAAGAACTTATCGTTTTAACCCTAATATTTAGATCTCCACTGACTGCGGCCACTCGGAAGCGACTAATAAGGACTGCTCGGTGGGCCTCAAGGACCAAACCGTCAGAGTAATACTGCCCGAGAGTCGACCAGTGGATATTAAAAGTAAGAGATCTCGAAAATTTAACGTATTTAGGTCCTGAAGCTTCTGAATGTCCTGCTGGACATAGGCATCTTCTATTAACTATGCGTATAGACGCATCAGGAGGTAAATACCCATAATCGCCACGCTGGACAAGCAGGTTAGCGATCACAGTACTGTGTCCATGATGACGCTGCTACGAATCATCAATCTTGTATCAAAGAATGGTCAGTGACACTTCAATCCCTTAAGTCGGCTCTTACGATCGTAATTTCGTAATTTACGGCCGTAGTGTGCTCGGCACGGGTCATCATCAATCAAAATGAAAATTGTATAGCGATTAAAACCCTATGGTTGTTCCAGATTCGCTGAACTCAGAAGTTGTCAATTACCTCTGGGAATCTCTAGGATCCATTCTACCAGATGCCCTGTATGACGTGTGCGAGCGACAGCCTAGGAACCCTATACATTATCTAGCACATTGCCTGCTCAAACACAAGTAAGTCACTGCGTTTACCATCGAACTTCTAGACGCACGGCCGGGTTCCATCCTTACTTGGTAGATATTCCAATTATTCGCACGAAGCGCTTCGAGTCTTCTTTTCTTATACTGCCAACGAGTGGAATTCCATGCCGGCGTCTATATTTCCGAGTTCGTATAAGGGTCTCACCAAACCAATCGACGCGGAGTCGGCTTTCGCCGAGTGTTTTACACCACACTATTCGCATTTAGCCGATCGACCGTCTCCGCGGTTGAACACCTGCGTTAAGCAGTCTCACCCTCCTTACGGCCGTCGAAACGCTCGATCGGCTGCAATTTGCTACCGCAACAGTTGTAAAGCGGCGGTCGGCTCTCCCGTGCTCCGTCTTGCCGTCGAGACGTCTGACAGCACGCGTACAGCCGCTGAGTCCGACGAACAGATAGATAGGACAACGGGTGATCGGCAATCGTAAATCTCATTTTTGGAGACTAGTTGTTAGTAACTAGTTTGAAATTGAACAGACGTGTAAGATTTCGACAGTATTACTTCGTGTTATCAGATCTATTGCAGATTTTAATGTGGGTAATAATTCAAAATATTAAAATACAAACGCATCAGTAGCTACTTCGGCGGTCATCGGCTCTTTTCGGCCGTCGTCAGCTATGTTCGGCCGTCGAAGACGCTGAACGGCTTCCGCCAGCTCTGACCGGTCCTTATCGTAGGTACTCGGCCGTGATCGGAGCCGTTCGACTCTTTCCGGCACCGTACGGCGGTATTAGGAGATTTAGGAATGCGAACGTGTGCGTTAGGCTGCAAACGGGGTCGTACGAATGCGAACAGCTTTATGGCAAAACGCCGTTTTCCCGTCGAAAGACGTCGTTTCGCGTGGGCCGAGCCGATTTACGATGTCCTCGATCTTATTGCGTTGACATAAAGCTTTTTCCGTACGCGATTAGCCGAAACGGCGTCGACTAGTTTGGTGAGACCCTAACCCGTCAACCTTCAAGTCAAGGGTGAATAGGCACCTTCTAGGCGAACTCACTCCATCGTAGGCCGCGTCTCTGCCCTCGGCTAGTCTGAGGCCATGAGTAAGCCCATTTCAAAAACTGCTTTTAGCTCCCTGATTAGCGCTCTGATGTGCCAGAGCACATCCTATTAGTTCCTAGATTTGTTCCAGATTCCCTGAATACAAGAATTGCATTATTACCTCTGATATTCCCTGGGATCCCTTCTACCCATAGAAAAAAGAAAAACGAATATTGTTTTTATTTTCCTGTTCTTTAATTTAAAATGTTGCAGCTCTGTTTTACCATATCTAATCGTATTTTCAGGTACACTAAAACCCACACCGAATTTCTTGAAAAGAAAAAGGTATCGGACGCGTATCGCGCTAATATTCTACAAAAGCGAAAAGTTGTAAGTTTAGTTGTAAGCAAGCATTGATATTGTAAGTTGTAAAAGAGCCTATATTATTATTCGTTAAAAAGTTATCTAATTCTGTAAAAGGGGGGGTTGAATATTTAATTTATTCTGGAGAGGTTATCTCCAAACATATTGACTACCAATGAAAAAAACTTTCTTCTGAGACCCTTATTCTTTTCAAAAGACCTATTCAACGATACTGCACACTACAGGGATTTTATTAACAAAATTTTAAAAATCACCCCTACTTTTAGGGGAGGTATAGCCGCCATCAGATATATCGTAACGTCCAGACCGTTTAAAAATATCTGAACACGCCTGTATTGCCATAACGATAGAGGCGTGGTCAGATATTTTTGAGCGCTCCGAACGCTACAATATATCTGATAGCGACTGTAGGTAACCCGAAAACAGTTATTTATTATGCATGTATAAGGGGGCAAAGTTGTTCTTTGACTGTCGTGCCAATATCGAGACCTGAGCTAGTGAAAGATTCCAAAATTGAGCCACGACGAGCGTAGCAAGTGGTTCAAAAACTGGAATCTTGAGCATTGCGAAGGTCTCAAGACACGAGAGTTGAACAAACTTTGCCACCAAGTGTACCTAATACAACTTTTTTCCCCTCACTATCGCTAAGAAAAATGATTACAAATCTCATCCAAAAGTAAATTAACTTTACAAAACCATTTTAACTCAATTTCGAAACGTATCGTAGAGTAGAGTTACTCCTGGTACTTACTTAAATATAGCTTACAAAGTCACCAATCAGAAATGACCAATTTGACATGTGAGCTCCGATTGCGCATTTTTACTGCGGTCATACAGATCCACTTATACTAGGCAGTAGTGGGCCATAAGAATTAGAGCAAGGTCAAATTACTTTGTCTCACATGTGAATAAGATGCGTTTTTACCCGCTCGTATTAAAGGATAAAAGAGCGCACGCGAGAAAAAAAATCTTTCTTTATTTTATTCTACCAATTTGTCGGCATGATTAATATGTATAGATACCTATACGAAATTGCAAATTTCTTACGTACTAACGGTCACTGAGCTATGCTGCGGACAGACATACAAACGGAAATGGCGAAACTGTAAGGGTTCCTAGTTTACAACGGAACTAAAGATTATCGGAGCAGCAATGTAGGTACGAACATTTGTTTTTGTTGATATGGCAGTTATGTCATCTGCTTTTGAAATTAGCTGTCAACGAGTGCTTAACTCGCGTATGTTGCTCTACACTGCGCGCCGAATTATTTTGTATGGAAAATTTTGTTGAACTAATTTTAAGTAAAAGTTATTTCAATGTACTTATTATGTTGTAAACTAACACCCGTTAAGAGCTTCGCCCGTATTAGACTTACACCCTGTATACGTAGTAAACTATGAAATCGTGGCTTCAACTTACCAATCGGCCGTTTATTGCAGAATGCTATAGCAGAAACCGTAGCGTGGAAAGCACGGCAGACGCAGCGCCGCAAACCCGAAGAATCTGACGACTCTTATAACCGCGGCATCAATGATGTTTACGACGCGGCCAGAGATTTCATCGCGTCGCTGGATTATTATAACTGATTTAAATGTATTAAAGCGTCACTCCAGATAATGCCTTTTTCTCAACTAGTAAACTGTAATTTTTGAATTAAGATTACGTAAAAATATCCATTTACATGGAGTTCGCTACTTAACTATAATACAACGCTGTAGGCAACTTTGAATTTGACCAATCGTGTGCAAGCAAAAAAGACATCAACGAGCGGCCACCTCAGAATCTGCACTTCGTTTCGGCGTATTTATTTCTTTATTTAGATTTCTTTACTTATTTTTATTGTTGGCCTACCTACCGCGAACTCAGAAGTAAGCAAATTTCGGGGATTTAACTGTCTCACCACTCACCAACGAAGGCATCGTTAGTGACAGAGACAAATCCCCGAAATTTGCTAACCTCGGAGTTCGTGGTAGGGCCGCAGACTTGGGTCAAAAAACGTCAATAGTAGATTGTGTCACAAGGGATCAAAATGGTATATTTCCGGCGTAGGCGTATATTGAATCCTGAGCGTAATGAAGGATTCAAGCGTTAACGCCCAAGACGAAATAATTTTGATACCGTGTGACACATACTGCTTTTCACACCACCTATGAGAAAAATAAAAGATATATCACATATTTAATATTAATGCAAATAATCGATTCTGAAGAAATTTTTATCAATTATGAACGTACTGTTTATTTTCATATTTCATTGTATTTTTTTAGGCTAGCAATAGAAAGTCCTTGAACAGAAAAGTGCCACTTTGATCCCTGCTAGCCGGGAGGAAAAGTCCCGTATTCGAATAGGTGGTGTGAAAAGGTTAACACGTTCGGCCTTTAGGTCCATAGATTATTAATATGCAACGAGTTATTGATGTTGCAGGCCGAAAGTGTTAAATAAGGTTGATATTTTGGTCGCTGGTGTCACATATTCATTTCTGCCATAACTTAGATAAGGTAGCCAAAATATAAGTGCAATCCCGTTGCTTGTGAGATTTTGAGACGCAGAGTAGTGTCTAGGGAATGTTTTCCAGAAATAAGTTAAACTAAAATTTTAGGAGTAGTAATAATGCGTAATGGTGTAGCATCTAATACTATTTTAGGTGATTTCAAAATGTTATCGACACTTCTGAAACTTCCCAAAACCTTTTATGAGGGCTATTCTAAGTCCCAAAAGCTCACAGGAATGCACTTATTTTTGGCCACCTTGTATATTTCTTGTAACTCACTACATATAAAAGGAAAATTCAGGTAAAGGGCACCTAATACTATCATTGTGTTTGAATAACAACAATAATCAAATTTTGTAATAAACTTAAACTATTTATTTTTTCCTTTTACAAAATGACCTCTAATAAAGAATTTACAATAATTTCTCATATTCCAAAAGTGATATTTCAATCACGACGGCTCAGGACCATGAAATATTAGAAAAACTCAAAAATTTCTTTTCTACGTATAAGTCTTATAAAGGTGACTTATAGAATGTTCTTCTTTTGGAAATAGTAACGTGTAAGGTCCTAGCAATTTACTAGAATAATGCTCCTGAGCCGAAAGGTGGGTCTCCTCCGATTTGGACCCAGAAATCAACATAATATACGGTTACATAAGATTACGTCAAATCCATAGACTAATAGAATATTTCCGGACGCTCTGTCGCTGATACAAAACTGTGATTGAAGTGCACAATGTCATGTGGACTCCTCGTATTTACAACAACAATTATAGTAGACTATAGCGTCTGCCAGTGTCTGAACGAAACGTACACATTCAAAACGGCGGCCATTGCAAGATCACATTCATGTATAGCGACGGGTAGTCCGTAATATCCTATACATCCACGGTCAAATCAAACACCCGTTTACCAGACCCACTGCTTTATTGACTTACCAGTGTATACAATAAATCATAACAATTCGTCAAACAAAACAACATGTGCCGAACTTATAGTAATTATAAATACGGTCTGGCTATAGCGGAGTTCAGTCGGGCAAATAAATATCAACGTATGTACACGAGGTTTTCGCGTGCCACCTCCACTATATATTTATAACGTTTTTTAAAAATTTATAATTTATTTCGTTATGTCCTATCTATGTAGGTGCCGGCCGCGGCGCTTCTGCCTATTCTAGTAGTACAAAATGTACAGGAATTTTGGCTAGTATCGGATGATGTGACACTAATAAGGCGATTTACCTTGCCAGCGGTTTTCAAGGAGCTAAATCATTAACGGAAGACCACACTGAATGCGTGAGCAGCACGTACGCGTTGTAGCATATGTAAATGTCATATTAGATGGCACACCGCTAACGTGGACGTGACCAGCGAGCAATGTGCCATCAAATATGACATTTACATAAGCTACAACTTACAGACACGCGGTGCACACGCGTTCGGTCTAGTTCACCCTTAAGCAACGTCCACACTAGCGCTTTATCAAACTAATGGAGTTAGTTGAATCCCGAACGGTATTATATATTATGGCCTCCCCATGTACAGTCGCTATCAAATATGTCAGATCAGGGTGCTTAGACAAGTTGCTAACGCTTAATCGTCAATCGTAAGCGAAAGGCAGCTAACTGTCTTCGTCGCACTAATATGAAAGAGTGACAGAGAGGGAAAACTACGATACGCCACTAAGCGCTAGCGATTGGCAACTTGGCTAAGCATCCAGCCATGTTACTCAAAAATATCTGGACACTGAACGCTATTACATTAGGCATGCTCAGATAATTCTGAACATTCAGGCCTCTGATATAGCTGTCCTAGTGTAGAAAACAGTATCGGCTATGAAACTCTAAAAAGCTGTCTTAAGTAGGCTAAAGGCAGTTTCATAGCAAATACTGCTTTCTACATTAAGACTGCAGATTATCTGATGGTGTATGTACTAGTATGAACGTACCTTGTTTCTAACAATACCACTGACTTGGTACACAGACATCCCTTTGTGCAATCTGATAGCCGATCTGTCTATATGGTTAAAGTATCAACCACGAAGGTTAGGCCTCCAGTCCTTTCAATGTTCTGTCAATATTCATTCCAAAAACAAATACATCTAAAGAATAATCCTATAAAATACATAGTTGACAGCCATACTAATGATCTTAGAACCCGATTTGTAGAAAATTACAATTCTAATTATTCTCTTTAGTTTCCTTGGGCTCTAAAGAGGTAAGCACTTCAAATCAAATCTAGCTCATTTCTATACCATGCATTTTTTTTATTGGAAAGCGTTAGGCATAGAAAATGACTACGGATGGCGTGCAACCTCGAATTTTATACCTTATTGCCGATAAGTATGTTACATTTTTCCATATAAGATACTTCTGTATTTCTATACTAATCCGCTCTAAGCATAGGTCATATACATAATAGTAGACTGTCAAGTTTACTACCAATAAAAATTGAACCTAAAATGTAGTCGCCATTATATATATCGAAGATGCCAGGGTGCTTATAAATATCTGAGCAGACCTCTAGAGTACATGTTTATATATTTTTGAGCACAATAGTTACCTCGATATATATGATTGTGACTGTCTTTCTACAGGCCATCCGTCATCGTATTGAGATTTCAAACAATTGGGCTGATTCATACAAATCTAAAACTAGATTTTATAATATCATTATGATATTGAGATTTACCGTTCCGGCTACCCCTTACAGTGAGGAAATTTACCATTTGGGAATATTCCGTGTTGGGAATGTCCCCGGGAACGGTACACCATTATGTTAATATACACATGTTGACTTAGTATGATATAAATCATGCCCAAAAGCTTTACATTAGTCTAAATTGTATAGTTCCAAGTTGAGTACTTCATGGTGCAGATTATATTACATTTGTACCGGCCGTGATTGGTCCACCAACTGTTTTGTAGTCAAATGTATAAATGAGTATATTAAGGGCCCTATTTGACCAACATTCTCTTGACTTTAGGCATATCGACTAATACAATACAGGATATAATCACTATGTTCTAAAAGTTGGAATTTTTTAAGAGTTTAGTTATGAAGTGCTTCGTTGCCTGTTAATAGGGAAGAACAAGTAATTTGTTTGTAATAAATTATACTGCACATAAACAAGGACCTTCGTAGGAAAGGTTCAAGTTCTATACAATTACATTTTATAGATTTTCCTATTGGTATATTCGTATAAACAATACATAATACGCTATGACTGGTCGTTCGTGAAAGCTTTCTGAAATTCGAAGCTAAGGCCGAGACACACCAGTCTTTAACCTCACGCTGTGTCGTCTACTATGACATTTCATACGATACAACGCGCAAGCGAACGTTCTGCGGATGCATCCGGTATGGAATTTAGATTGACTATAGAACTCAGTAGTGACACCTATCACCTATCTGCAGTTTTTCACCTCTTCACCGAGTCAATAACATCCTGTTGGTCAAATAGAAGCCATGCGTATTGACAATGTAGATAAAATAGTTCAAAGAACTAAAAAAGTATAGAAAAAATGTAAGACTTATTGTCTTTGGAACAAGGCAAAATTATTTTTGTATTTGTAAAAGAGAATTTCAAAAGGAAATCTTACAATGACATTCATACAGTGTGTGGAATTTGACAATTTCTCATCTCATTTCGGATACTAATTTCAACTTATATTTCTATTGAATCAATAGAGTTTTCGTGGTTAGTCAGGCACTTTACTATTAGTCTAATATTGCTTAAGATTCGAATTATTTCAACAATGAATTGAAGGGCCAGGAAAGTTGTTCCACATTCGGTCTAAATAGATAATTTGATATGATTTGTACAGCAACGAAAAGAAGCATTTATTAGTATATCTCCATTGAATATTATGTGCTAAAATATCAATATTATAAACATCGATATTTGATCTTAACCCTGGTGATGTCAGATGGGGAATATACATAATAGATCGTCGACTGACTATGAAAAATCACTATAAAAACTTCTCTTAGCAACCTCGTATGTCAGTATTGGATCAGAACTGAGATACGAGCTTTATGTCAAGTAGGTGTTTGTTACTTAGGGAGTTTTGCTTGTCGACGATATACTTCTCACAAATTTATATACTGTATACTTTTCCTCTGCCCACAATAAAAAACTTCTGGCACCTTCAATACAGTTGGTTACCTATGGAATGGCGTTATCTACAGGGTGTTACACCACCCACTGAAAACCTTGAACGGGGTGATTTTGTAGGCTATACTGAACAAAGGACCATGCGTCAAAATTGCCCCAAGACCAACAAACATGAGAGTTAGATCATTAAATAGGTCTTTAACTTTACTTCATTTCATTATATGGGCACGAAATCGAATTCCATTGCAGAACTGAGATATTCATATATTTGTCAGCCTGAATACGAGCTAATTCAGTAGAAAACCTCTGTAGATTTAGCCACTAGTTTATTTTGGTAGCTGCAGCTACCAGTGATTACCCTTATTTTGTATGTAAAAAAAAGGCTAATGTCAAAAGAAAAAAGAAACTAAGCGAGTGAGGGGGTTAACATACAATCACGTGTGCACAATCTTTTTTTTTACACACTTCGATATCCTAATGATTAACGACCAGTATCTCTGACCTATGAGATATTCATATTTTTGTCAGTGTGAATACAATCTTCACACTGACAAATATGAATATCTCAGTTCTGCAATGGAATTCATCTTGGTGCCCATAGAATGAAATGAAGTAGATTTGAAGACCTATTCAACAATGTAACTTTTAGCTGTGTTGACTTTGGGGCAAAGTTCCATACAAAGTTGGGCATGGTCCTTTTACTATTGGGCCAATCACGAAATCTAAAAAAAGATTCTTTTTCATACATTGTGACCGCTCGATAACGACATTTTGTATGAAAGAGCCAAAATGTTTTTTGAGATTTCAGGGTTAGCTCCATAGTAAAAGTTGTTCAATATAACCTACCAAATCACCCCGTTCAAGGTTTTCAGTGTGTGGCGTAACACGTTGTATAAATCTATGGACTGATATCTAGCCTAGTCTAATCGGACATATTTTACGGTACTGGTAAATGTAGAAAATACAGGATTTTTTACAATTTAACGAATACATGAGTCTGAATATACAAATGATTCAATGATGTCTATGATGGTTATATTTGTCAAGATTAATGATGACTTATACTCGATATTTTTTGTCAGATTTTAAAAGGCCATTGATAGATTAATACATTCCAAATATTACCGTTGTTTTCTCAAGTATATTTGATGATATTTTTTATTGAATTCTAATGGATTTCCACTGTATAGTGTATGTATTTTATAAATTTCATCATAGACATAAAATTTTGACAATTTCTCATTCCTATTCTGTTACATTTGTCCTGTTTTACTGGCAAAAATAGTGGTTTTTGTCAATTAAAGTGTTACACTGGAGAACCAAAGTAAAACTTAAATGCGAAAGTAAAACATTTTTTTAAAGAAATGAAGGTTTGAGTAGAGAACGTTAAACAGTTTCATAATAGTACAAGCGCCAATTGGTTGATTCATTTTCTAACGCATTAACATTTGTGCCTCTTACAAACAAAATTATAATTATTGTAGGTTGCTTGGTTTTCGGTTCATTCGAAATCATATACATGCTTCTATTCTAGATCTATTTTTCTCTTGGAATGGCTCTGACAAAGCCAAAAATTGTGAAATTTCCCTCTTTTTCTAAACGCCTGATATTGAAAGGCGATTGACAAGAGATGTGCAAAATGCAGAAATTATTTTAGGAACAGGAGAACCCGATCCTAAAACTCATGTCTATTGGATTTTGCAAATCGATAGTCTTGGACGTTGGTATCAAACAGTCTTTCTTCGGACATTGAATGATGACTGCAGATGTGCTAAGCGAAGACAACAAGTGGAGACTTTTGGAAACAAGAAAACCCTATTCAAATATTCAGATTTTACCCTTTGGCCGTCGGTGTCCGACATTGAATTTAAAGTAATGAACTATTTGTGCTAAGCCAAAAACAAGTCATTACTTTTGGAACAAACTTACCAAAATCAATGTTTTACTCAAAATGTGTAGTACAGGAAATCCTAATTCAGTAGTATCTTAGAGAAGTCTGATTCGTACATCAGTTGGAAGTCGGTGTTATTGGTGTCATTGGACTTGAGGCTTATTAAGATATTACTTAAAATAATCCTGTTATGAACATATTTGGTTCGCATATCAGTCGTTGGTGTCATTGGCCGGTGTCATCGGTGTTGGACGTGAGGTGGTTGAAGATATTACTCAAAATTTTCAACAGGAAATCTGAATTCAAAAGTTACTTGGATATATTCGCTTTGGACATCAGTTGGACGCTGGTGTCATCGGTAGATGTCGGTGTCATTGGACATGAGGCGATTAACCAAGATGTTACTCAAAATGTTGAACAGGAAATCTCAATCCAAAAGCCTTAGATATATTCGCTTCACATATCAGTTGGACGTCGGTGTCATTGGTAGACGTGTGTGTCATTGGACATGAGGCGATTAACCAAGATGTTACTCAAAATGTTGAACAGGAAATCTCAATGCAAAAGTTTTAGATATATTCGCTTCACACATTAGTTGGACGTCGGTGTCATCGGTAGACGTCGGTGTCATTGGACATGAGGTGATTAATCAAGATGTTATTCAAGTTGAACAGGAAATCTCAATGCAAAAACCTTGGATATATTCGCTTCACACATCAGTTGGACGCTGGTGTCATCGGTAGACGTCGGTGTCATTGACCGAGAGATTGTGATCAAGATACATATTACCCAAAATTTAACAGGAAATCCCAATCCAAAATTTTTGAATATATTCGGTTTACAAATCAGTCGGACGTCGGTGTCATCGGATATGAGGCGATTAACCAAGATGTTACTCAAAATGTTGAACAGGAAATTTCAATGCAAAAACCTTAGATATATTCGCTTCATATATCAGTTGGACGTCGGTGTCATCGGTAGACGTCGGTGTCATTGGACATGAGGCGATTAACCAACATGTTACTCAAAATGTTGAACGGGAAATCTCAATCCAAAAGTCTTAGATATATTCGCTTCACACATCAGTTGGACGTCGGTGTCATCGGTAGACGTCGGTGTCATTGACCGAGAGGTTGTGATCAAGATACATATTACCCAAAATTTAACAGGAAATCTCAATCCAAAAGTATTAATTAGATATATTCGCTTCACACATCAGTTGGATGTCGGTGTCATTGGACGAGAGGTCGTGATTAAGATACATACCACCCAAAATTTTACAGGAAATCCCAGTCCAAAATTTTTGAATATATTCGGTTTATACATCAGTCGGACGTCGGTGTCATCGGACATGAGGCGATTAATATTACCCAAAAAGGACCACGGGCAACTTAGTATGGAGCTTGGACCCAGATCCAACACAGATTAGAGTTAGGTCATTAAAACGGTCCACAAATATACTTCATTTTGTTTTATACGCACCAAGATGTCCATTGTAGAACCTAAATATACTAAATGTGGCCTACCCTCTAGAATGTTAAATACCCTAGCCGCAGATTGTTCATAGTTCGTATATATTTACTCCGAATGAAAATATAAATATCTCAGTTCTGCAATGGAATCCAAATTTGTACCCATATAATTAAATGAAGTAGACATAAAGACCTATTTAATGGCCTAACTCTCATGTCTGTTGGTTTTGGGTCCATTTTGACGCATGGTCCTTTGAACAGGAAATTCCAATCCAAAAGCCTTAGATATATTAGCTTCGCGCATTGGTCGTCGGTGTCATTAGACGTGAGGTCGTGATCCAGATACATATTACCCAAAATTTAACAGGAAATCCCAGTTCAAAATTTTTGAATATATTCGGTTTACACAGGTGTCATCGGACATGAGCCGATTAATATTACCCAAAATTTTCAACAGGAAATCTTAATCCAAAAATGACATGGATATATTCGCTTTGCACATTAGTTGGACGTTGGTGTCATCGGTAGACGTCGGTGTCATTGGACATGAGACGATTAACCAAGATGTTACTCAAAATTTTGAACAGGGAATCTCA
>JALPQI010016607.1:0-19603 GCA_025490895.1 Thaumatotibia leucotreta
AAACTTGATTACTATTTGCTCTGGGGGACTGAAATATGCAGGTTTGCCATTACAATAAACTTGATTACTATTTACTCTGGGGGACTGAAATATGCAGGTTTGCCATTACAATAAACTTGATTACTATTTACTCTGGGGGACTGAAATATGCAGGTTTGCCATCACTTCAATGAGATGGATAAGGTAGAATAGAAGAACCAGTGATAGACGCTCTGCTTCATCTAAAGGCAGAGTCATACTGGATGCGCGTGCAACACTTCCGCGATGTAACTTAGGAAATGTCATATTGCTTGGCGTAATTGTATGTGCCTATACTATTAACCCCTCGTATGCTTCCTGTCAAATTACGTTACTGAAAAAGTTACCTTGACAATTAAAACAATAGATTGAAATTCCCACGCACGGATCCGTGTCTAAGCATACAAGGGGTTATCCCTTCGTATGTCTAAGCAATGATCAGTGACGAGGAAACTATTAGAAAAAAATATTCATAACACACGAGGGGTTAAATTTCCAACACTACAACATGCACGTGCTGCGCACGGCATATGGTATGGGTTGGTTTTGACCGCCAGAGTCGCGAAGGAAAGGTGCATTCAGACCAAACGAGCATTCGCTATTCTAACCCCCTGCTCTACGAAATTCGATCATTACACAAAACGTGATTCGTTGATTTCATAGAGTGGGGGATAGAATAGCGAATGCTCGTTTGGTCTGAATGCACCTGAATATGCGGAGCTCCAGACGCCACGCGTACGCGATTATATGGTCTAAAAATGTGTTCCATTCAAATACAAGCTCTGGCCAAACTTTCTGCGTGGTGTCATTTTGCATTGGTGGCGCCACGGCATGTTCCATTAAATATACGGATACGGTCAAAAGGTTAAACTACAGATTTCTCGACGTTTTTACTTTTTCCATGCCTGAATCTGATAATATTGCCACCGCATCTTCAACGCCAATATTAGTTAATATACGTACAAGTCACAATCACGATTCACAGATCAAAACAGACCTACACTCAGTTACTAATTATGACGAGGCATCTGAGTGATATTTTTTGTAATTAACCTGCATGCTTAGCCAAGTCGCCAATTGCTAACGCTTAGTAGCGTATCGTAGTTTTCCCTCTGTCACTCTTTCATATTAGTGCGACAAAGACGGCTGCCTTTCGTTGACGATTAAGCGAAACTTGCCTAAGCACCATGGCGTCGAAATGATGGTTAAAGGGCTGCGCTCACGACTCCCGCGTGCGGGTGCGTTGCGTGCGCATTGTAGCGTAGGAAATTTAATAGTAAATGACACACCGGTAGCAAGTCACGCGTACGCAAGCGATGTACCATCTAATATGCTGCGCACGTATCCGGTGTGGTTCGGCCTTTACAACGATCATAAGAATCAAAAATTAAACCACGAGCTTGGCGAGTCTTTATTTCGGAATATGTGCAATCTGTAGGTTAGTTTACTGGCACCGTGCAGCGACGGGACGCCACAAAGAAACTAAATCATTCGATCAATTTTTAATCGTAGGCTGTAGGATGAAGCAACCTGTTGGGAATCGAGCTGAGTACTACGGTCGCTCCTCAGTATTTCCTGCGTTTGACTGTTCATCATCAACTTCCTAGCGATTCCTGAGCTTCCTGGCCATAATCTAGCGAACCAGCGGTCCTACCGCGAAAAACGAAATTCGTAAATTTCGAGGATTTGTCTCTCTCACTCTAATGACGCCTTCGTTTGAGTGACAGAGAAAAATCTTCAAAATATCTGAATTTAGATTTTCGCGGTAGTAGGCCAGGGCATGGCGATCTAATCTCAAGAATATTTGAAATCCTATGGAACTCAATTCTGGTAAGATATTCGGCTGTTACGTGAGTCACTGCGGCAATAAGCGGTATTATTCATTCGCGATAATGATATAAACTAATACCGATATCGATATGTTATCATTATCACAGTGTTACTACATAAACATTCGCCCAAAATTATCATAACGGAAAGGACCGCCCTTGTGTGAAGTAAACGGAGCCTAGGAATTCGGACTGATTTTTTTGTCATCTAACTTGAAAACGTAGCGAGGTAAGTTCGCTTTTTCTTATTGAGTACGCGTTTTACACCAAGTAAACTCATGTTTGTTCAGTACCATTTTGTTGACCTAGGTACCCACTAGACGGGCAGTAACTAATACAAAATTATTTTACACTGGGGCGTTAACGCTTGAATCCTTCATTACGCTCAGGATTCCATTTTAGAATCCCTCACTACGTTCGGGACTCTGTTGTGCAATTTATGAGTTCCGGGCTTCAATGAACACCCGCCACGGAAATATAATATTGATCCCTTGTGACTATGTGACACAATCTATTATTGACATTATTGTCTTTAGTGGTTTCACTTTCAGTTCACGGAACTGATTTTTCCGATATTGTACTCTTCTTTTATTTTAATTTGTCTTGCCAAGATGGCGGGAAAGATTTAATGTTACCATAATACAGATATGAAGGGTCATATACAGCGATCGCAAAAAAGGGGCCCTTTTCTGTGGACATTGCGAAAGTTAACGGTTCTGGGACATACAAATTAGGTTTTGACCAAATAATTCTTAAGAACCAGAAGCCATCTGTGCCGATAATTTCCGTCCAACGAGAACTTTAGTCAAATGTCCACAGGAAAGATTTGTAACCTAACTCGTACAAAAAATGTGTAAGTAAGGTATGACGCGAATAATCTTGCTACAATGAATATTAAAGAGCTAACAAATTGTTTCGTGGTTTCTAGAATGGGTCTCTGCCTGTCATGCTGCTGCCCGCCGCCGCCGCCGCCCCACCACGGCCCCCCCGGACACCACGGGCCCCCCGGACACCACGGACCCCACGGGCCCCACGGACACCATGGCCCCCACGGGCACGGACCGGGGGGCTTCGGTCACGGCCCGGGGGGACACGGCGGTCCGGGAGGGTTTAGATAAGACCTCTTTAAATTTTAACCTTTTAAAGGATTAATAATAATAAATCTCTTTATTTCGGACAATCATACATCCATAGGTGTTAGTTAGTAGTACACAGAACAAGGGACAATCTTAACCAAGTGTTAGTGATATTCATATTTAATTTAATGATAACGAATAGGGTAGACTGGGGACAATTGAAACAGGTCAAGATTGAAACAAGTCAAATATCTCGGAAACTATAATGCCTACGCGTCTGACGCAACACTCGGAACAAGCGGTAGGCCATATTGCAATCCTTAACAGTAGCGCACGGGCGCCGGTGCGATACGGAAGTGTCCACGAGCGAAACCAGTTTCACGCGGTAAAAAGTAAGTATTCGTGCTCTCGTATATTGTCTTATAACTTCGTCTACTCTCGTATATTGACTAATCTAATTATGTAAGTGTTATAGTTAGGAATGAACGAATGTTTTTATGGACGGTGATCAGTGTTAGAGTCTTATTTTATATAAAATATTTGACATTGAAGTCAAAAAATTGGTTTGGGGACGATAGAAACAACGTGCTTGGGGACGATTGAAACGTTTCAATCTTCCCCATGTTTTAAACGTCCCCAAATTTAACCAACTTCGAAATATAAAGTTTTGTATTCGATGCACATGTTTGTTTTTTTAAGCTTCACAATTATTTGGCTAGTTTTTGATCTATATCATAAATCGTACGGTCAAACCGTACGTCGTTTAACCTTAAACTCGTAAATCAAGTAGTATCGCTGCATTTTTGCTATGTTATTTAGACACTATAGGGCAATATAAAACCACATTTTGCAAGCAAAAAAACGTTGTGCTAGCTGCGTAGTACGTAAAAAACTGCGAAATTTACGGTATTTTTTTAGTTTCTGATTTTTATTTAAAAAACCTTATGTTATTTGATATCATATGTTATTAAACGTTTAAAGAATAATAAATTTCCAACAAGTTGAGGTTACCGTTCGTCTTATAGTTTTAGAGATTCGAGACTTCAAAAAGTACTCTTTTTTTGTAAACTAAATAAAATTTGGTGTTTTCCTAATGTTTTCGGCTTAATATCGCCTCACGTTTTTAACGATGTTTTCGTTTACCGCTATAATGAAACCATTTAAACTGATAATTATTTTGTTTCGTCTATTATTTCATTCCACATCGCGACTACAACACTCGTTGTGGTTGTGACTGGGCGTTTGGGAATGGTTATGATTGAAACATTGTTATAGTTGAAACAGGCACTTTTGTATGAAACATAGTTTTGATTATTTTCTGCGATTCTGCATCGCTATATCTTGTAAATGCATTAAATTTACCTTGGTTAAGGTAAATGTTAATGGTAATAGTGACAATGAAGTCTAAAAGTCGTATACTCCTTTTTTATTCCATGTTTTTTTAACGACTTTTTCCGATGCTCATAAATTGAGATATCTTCATGCTATACTTGCGAACTTTTAATGAGCTCATTGTATGCAAAGGTAGTAATGAAAAAGATTAAAACAGATATAAATACTTTCATTGTATAGAAGATATTTAAGTGTTTCAATTGACCCCACATAGTGTTTCAATTGACACATGTGGGGTCAATTGAACCACTCTGCCTTTTTCTATTTATTTCACCATTGTCGAAAAACTATGAGATATAGACCATCCAAATACATTTTATTTAGGAACCAGATAACTAACCTTGAAATATTATGAGCGTACATCTTTCTACTTATAAAAATATAGCGGTCACGGTCGGTTAAAGTCAAACTGGTTCAATTGACCCCAGTCTACCCTACAATAAGATAAAATAGGATTAAAATGGAATTAAATTGAATTTAAACACAATATTAGGATTAACCGGTTAAAGGATAAATTATTGTGATATATTCGTGAGGATGCAGATGTACATTAGATGTGATGTGACCAAGACTAATGATATCGACATTTTCAAGTAATTTTGAATTTAAGTATTGTTCCAAAATTATGAGAAATAGCTTTAAGAATAAAAAAAGTCAATTATTTCATAAAGTCTGTTTTATTTACAATGTATAAATTAACAACATAAAAGTATAGTATATAATTATACAAGGTGTTTTCTCTATGATACTAATATCATAATCATGAAAAAAAATCGCCTTTCTGTACAAAGCGGGCCCACCGGCTGATCAACTTTTTATGGAAAGTGTTTTTTTTTCGAGATTTCGATATGATTCCCATAAGGACATTTCTTCGTTATTATGAGCGCATGCAAACCCTAAGCGGTCGGTAACTAATTTGATAACACCCTGTATGATATAATATTAATATACCTATCTAACCTATCAATAAATAAGATTTCTTATACGTCGTGACGTTTTAGAATTTTAATTTAAAACACAACTTCACGGGTATGCTTAGCCAAGTCGCCAATCGCTAACGATTAGTAGCGTATCGTAGTTTTCCCTCTTTGTCACTCTTTAGTATTAGAGCAACAAAGACAGTTGGTTGCCTTTCGTTTACGATTGACGATTAAGCGTTAGCGATTGGCAACTTGGCTAAGCACCGAGATGGCTTTATGTTGTTTTGTTTTCACCGTTAATCGCACTTGCATACTTGTCATAACATGACAGCAATGGTGACAAATTAATTATAAACGTAAACCATAATAAGATTGGTGGTGGCGCCACTATACTATGGAAACATACGGCGGTCAAAAGGTTAAACGACAGATTTCTCGATTTTAACATTTTACCTTTTACATGACAGTATCTGATATATTGCCACCGCACTTTCAACGCCAAAGACTTATATACAAGTCACTCAAAGCGTCCCCGGCTAAAATTGGTGAAAAAATTTGTTCGAAGACTTTACGTTATCACGCCTCCCGTCTACTCAAAGTTCATTTACGATAGTGTTAAAAATTAATACCGATATTGATAAGTTATCATTATCACAGTGTTACTACATAAACATTCGCCCAAAATTGTCATAAAGAAAGACAGTGTGATTATGTGAAGTAAGTAATCGAAACGAACCTAGGAATTCGGACTGAATTATTTGTCATCTAAATTGAAAACGTAGCGAGGTAAGTTTGCTTTTTCTTATTGCGTACACGTTTTACACCAAGGAAACTCATATGTTTGTTTAGTAGCCCTACCATGATGTTGACCTAGGTACCCACTAGACGGGCAGTAGCTAATACAATAGTTATTTATTATACAAGTATAATACAACTTTTTCCCCCTCACTATCGCGAGGAAATATGATTACAAATCTCATCCAAATGTAAATTAACTTAAAGAAACTATTTAAAACTCAATGTCGAAACGTATCGTAGAATAGAGTTACTCATGGAACTTAAATATTGCCAATGGCTTACAAAGTCACATGAGAAACGACCAATTTAACATGTGAGCTCCGATTGCGCATGTTTACTACGGTCATACAGATCCACTTATACTAGGCAGTAGGGGGCTATAGGAATTAGAGAAATGTCAAATTACTTTATTCACAAGTGTGTAAAAAGCGTTTTTACCCGCTCGTATTAAAGGATAAACGAGCGCTTTACGAGCTAGTGAGGGGAAAAATAATTTTACACTTGACTGTTAACGCTGGAATCCTTCATTGCGCTCAGGATTCCATTTAAGAATCCCTCACTACGTTCGGGACTCTGTGGTGGAATTCAATGGACACCCGCCACGGAAATATCTATACCCATAATATTGATCCCACCCACAACCTTATGAAGACGACCTTATGAAGGTCGCCGGGACACGCTGGATGCAGGTCGCACCTGACCGGTACATGTGGAGGTTCAGAGTTGAGCAGCAGTGGACGTCTTATGGCTGAGATGATGATGAATATTGATCCCTTGTGACACAAACTATTATTGATTTATTGACATTATTGTCTTTAAGTGTTTTCAGTTCACTTAACTGATTTTTCTGATATTGTACACACCTTTTATTTTATCTTGCCAAGATGACGGGAAAGATTTAAAGTTACCATAATACAGATATGAAATAAATAATTTCCTGTGGACATTGCGAAAGTTAACGGTTCTGGGACATACAAATTAGGTTTTGACCAAATAATTCTTAAGAACCAGAAGCCACCTGTGCCGACAATTTTCGTCCAACAAGAAATTTAGGGTTCTAGAGCCTTAGAGAATTTCTTATGTCCACGGGAAAGATTTGTAACCTAACTCATAGAAAAAAAAAAACCGGCCAAGTGCGAGTCGGACTCGCGCGCGAAGGGTTCCGTACCATTATCAATTTATTATTAAAAAAATACAGTTAAATCAACCTACCTCAAAAACTATAAGAGTTAATTTAATCAAACCAAAAATGGTTGATAGAGTTTATTAATGTGCATAACATATATTTTTTTTAGAATTTTATATCGCGTAGTTTAAAAAATAGGGGGGGGGACACATTTTTCAGACTTTGAGAGCTGATATCTCGAAAACGATTTGCTTAAATAAAAATATAATGTATAAACCTTGACATCATTTTCAAAGACCTTTCTATTAATACCCCATACGCTTATATACAACTAAAAAAATGTTTATATCCCTCAGTTACATGTATGGAGGGCCCCCACCCCAATGGTTTTTTTTACAATTTAGTATCATAATCGTGTAGCGGTTCATACAACACATATTTTTACCAAATTTCGTTACTGTAGCATTTATAATTTCCGAGTAAATCGGCTGTGACAGACGGACAGACGGACAGACGGACATGACGAATCTATAAGGGTTCCGTTTTTGCCATTTTGGCTACGGAACCCTAAAAATGAGTAGGTATGACGTGAATAATGCTATAAAGAGCTTACAAATTGTTTTGTGGTTTCCAGAATGGGTCTCTGCCTGTCATGCTGCTGCCCGTCAACACGGGCCCCACGGACCCCCCGGACCCCACGGACCCCCCGGACACCACGGACCCCCCGGACACCACGGACCCCCCGGACACCACGGACCCCACGGCCCCCACGGAACCGGCGGTCCAGGAGGGCTTAGATAAGATCTCTTTAAATTTTAACCTTTTAAAGGATTAACCGGTTAAAGAATAATAATTGTGATATATTCGTGAGGATGCAGATACATTAGGTGTGATCAAGACTAATGTTATCTTCATTTTAGAGTAATTTTAAATGTAAGTATTGTTCCAAAATGATGACAAATAGCTTTAAGAATAAAAAAGTTAATTATTTCATAAAGTCTGTTTTATTTACGATTTATAAGTTAACAACATAAAAGTATAGTATAACAATTATATAATATATCTAACCTAACAGTAAAACATTAGATAAGTTTTATACGTTGTGACGTTTTAGAAATTTAAATTAAAACACAACTTCACGTCACGGGTCAGATGGCTTAATGTTGTTTTGTTTTCACCGTTTATAGTGCTGCGCGTCACTTTGGCACTTGCATACTTGTCATAACATAACATGACAGCAATGGTGACAAACTATAAACGTAAACCATAACAAGACTACAGTATAGTTAAAACACAGTCAAATCATCAACCAGTACAATATCTTACCTCTACTTACGTTTTACGTTAGTTTTGTTATGTTTATCTCTCCATAATACTTGGCAGTATGCGTTGACAATATGTCGTTTTCAAAGTAACCACATAATAATATATGTGAAGATATTATCTTGGTTATGTATTTAGTATATAGTACATATTTATTTCGTCATTGTAACAGAGGTCTTCTATAATAGACGCAATTCAGTACTAATTCTAAGATTGGCTTTACACCTGGATGTTTTTACGAAGTACCTTAGGTACGTTCACAGAAATGAATATACACTAGAAGAAGCAAATGTATCTATTTCGCGTGTCCGAACTCAGTGGCAGCCACTGAGATGGCCATTTCTAATGACAGTCCACATACGAGTACGTCAGCTGTTGCAGCCGCACGTAAGAAAAAACATACAAAATACCTCATTGCATGATAATTAACTGTACCACCCCAAATATTTCCAGCGCACAAAAACAAAGACATATTTCCCATCACACGTAAGTATTTTTTAAATAATATTGTGCGTGAATTCATTTTTAATGATTTTTTCCGTATTTTTATTTATACGTCCAAGGATGTACCTAAGTAACTATAGAATTACGTTATAAACCGGTGTTTACATTGCATTGCTGCGTTTGCTTTAAGCGTTTGATTGATCTAAGTGTACGAGAGAGACGGCTGCATTGTTGCGGGTGGAGGGGCATTGGTGTCTTTGAATCGTTTAGGTTTTCTCATCACTAAATGCCGACCGTGACGTCTCAGTGACAGCTAAAAAGTCGGCACGCTTGGTTCCCATACAAATGATGCTATTTACTTCATCTACTGAATATCTAAATCTGTGGGTACGTTATTTACTTTCTGATTAATATTAGTATGTAGTATAGACTATTTTATTATAATATATAACCCCGTAACCCGTAATTTTTAACCACTGAAGTTAAACAAAATCAAGGGGATCTCACGAATAATCCGTCTCATTTAGTCATCCAACTCGGATTTAGGCGGTAGATCTAAAATTCTACTGAGGTATTATAAGCCTTGGCAGGCTATCTTGCGCACCGCGCAACTATTTCATGAGGGCTAGCATATCTCGTGTTCGACAGCAAGATGCAGCTACACGTCTCTTTTTAATCAATGCTACTGAAAAGAGACGCAATGTGCTAAGGTCGCATGAGTCATCTTAGTTGAATTAGGGCTAGGTTAAACATCATTAGTGTCCTGCAAACTGACAGCGGCCATTTTGTCGGCGGCGTCCCCAGCGCTGTCCCGCTCTCGCAGCTGCGCCAGACAGAGCGCGACGATGCGCTCGAGGCCGCGGGTGACGCGCGACGTGTCCCACACGTGCAGGTCGGGCACGTGCACGAACAGCGTGCGAGTGTTGTCCGCCGCCAGCGACGTGTAGTAGATGTACTCGCACAGGTATCTGGGAACACGAGATTTCATATGTTCATTGGAAAACTATGTAGGTATACGGACAGGATAATGGTGTAAAACAATGACGCCAAGGCACGAGTTCCCGCTATCTCAAACAGTTGAAATTCTGTACAGCTGCACATTTTAGTAATTAAAACATTTTAAGCAATTTTTTTCTTGCTCATGAACATAATATGTATACTTTTTTTTTTCAATTTATTTTAGTAATGTCAAGACCAAAATAAGAGTGAACTTGTGTCCACCCGGCGTCAAAATTTGTATGGAGGTTTACTTTCTGGGTAGGACATGATACATGGGCAAGATTTACACTGCGATGCGTTTGCAATACAATAACCTTATATGCTGTGGACCGGTCTAAACTCTGCATAGACGGTTAATATAGTGTTCGCTGAGGAAAGAACAGGATGACTTCTTTGCCATAAAGCAAAACAGAATTTCCTCGCTGGCTATGCGAGTACGTGGGATCAGCAACAGCAACACCAACAAACTATTCGGCTTATGTGGTTATTGAGAGCGAAGAATATACGTCGTTTGCATTTTTTTTTCAAGTTTTACTTTAAATTATTAATATTTGATGCCTGTTGGCGACAGTACTCAAAAATGTATCAATGGATTACGTAGTGCGAAACATTATTTATTTATTTATGTTTAATATTTAAATTACGTAAAACAAATTAGAAAATGGATAAACATTTGTCAACAAATGATAACTGATAAGTGATAACTCGATAAGAGCCGCGAGTTTGTTGCCTCGTGCCATGTCGTCACTCGTCATTATTATAGCTTTATCAGTTATGAAATATTTACATGCCATTGTCTTCTAGTTGCATTTGCAACGTCAATGATCGGTGAATACAATAGCAGATAAATCTTTATTATAGGTAACATCATGTGACGCATATAACCAAATGGATCATAAATATCTTGCCTAATAACAAGAATAATAGGATTCTGGAGTGACGAACAATCCCTACCCATTCGCAAATCAAATATTTTGGCTGTCAGCAATTTGTGATGCGATGCGAGTGAGGTTTTTTAGGAAGCTAAAGATCCGTGTACAAGATATATAGAAATTGCTCGTGATAGTTTAAACCCAACTTACTCAATCTTAGGTTAAGCCACTAACACGGGGTTAACTGGTTAGCATACATTTTTGACACTTCTAACCGTTAACCTTCTGGTAGCGGCCTAACCCAAGTGTCCAGACAGGCCCCAGCCTAGCTTGCAAGTGGCGCAAAGGGCTAACTACAATATAGACTACACCCTTGTATGGTTCGACGTAATTTTTTCTACATCAACTTGAGTGTTTTCACTAAAATCCAAACTCGCCTGCCAGCATCCTTAGACTCCACAGCAGTGAGCTCCTGGTCCACATTCAGCTCTGCGCATATCCGGGGCACGTCCAGCTTGGTGTGCAGCCTGACGGCGCCGCCCGCGGTGCAGCAGTGGTCGGCCGGGCACTGCTCGAGGTAGTCCTGCCGCTGGTAGCCCTTCCGGTGCGCTTGGGTCTCCAGGGTCAGGCACTCCGCTATCCCTGACACGCCCACGTGGATCATCAGCTGGAAGATGAATTTTAATTTTAGGGATCATTCCTTGAAAATGTTCTTTAAGTAAGGTCAGCCGTACACCTGTAGGTTCTTACGTAAGTCATAGGGATGGAGCTATACTAAGGAATGAGATAGTGACATTCACCTCTCATAATTCAATTGAAAAAATTTGACATTCCTAGTATTCCTACATCAATCAACCTCCACCCATCCCATGGTATGGTACATATCTAGGTAGATAGAAAAAATACATAGAAAATCCTAAAATACATAGAAAATAACCATGACTGAGGAACAGTCAAGTGCAAAAATAAGTATCGAAAGAATCCGTTCATAAATATGTTACGACGTTCTTATTAGACAGAATTAGAGTGCACTGGGACATATTTTTGAACGTTTTTGTATACCCCTTATTTTGTCTTCGACTGAACAAAAAATATTTATGTGATGTACTCACCAGGATTTGAACTTGTGACCTCCCATTTTGGCAGGCAGGGTCACTACAAATTGAGTTACGGAGACCATCAACTATTGAATTCTGATATCTTTCCTGATTTGTTTATATGTATTTTTATAACTAAATATCTCTAATTGTTTCCCTTTAATAAATAAAAAATATAACTATATAATCTTTTATTACAGTCTAGTAATATTCATGGTCACTTGTGACTTGAAACAAGTAGGCAGTGTATTCTCCAGCTTTACTGATTTTAGGTCAGTATGTAATGTATGTTGTATTGTATGCCATGGATGTTTTCGGTGCAATTTTTGAAGGCAGTTTTATTTTTATTTTATATTTTATTTCCTATGTTGTCTTGTTTATGTTTGTACTGTAAGCGTCACAAATAAATGTTTTTCTTTCTTTCTTTAGTCTTGAAAATGTTATTCTACTGTATGCAATTATTTACTTGTGTCTTGGAGCCACCCCAAATTGATGCTTAACATTTGTTAATAATACTTATCTAGTAGCTACAGTCAGTAATATTACTTTACTTATTGTCTTAAATTAGATAGTAAACCAATCATAATACATATACTACAGGAGTATCAGAAACATGTAAGAAAAAAATCATAATCGAGATATAGTAAATCTTTGATAATTTTAGACTAGATACACAAACCAAGTTTATCTATAATATATAGACTAAGTTATATCAGTTACATTTATTAAATATAAATAGAGAAAGCATAGTGACTGAATCGTTGATATTGTAGCGGGTACCTTCGGTTCATGCGTGTCCCACAGCGCGGGCACGAACTCGTCGACGTTGCTGTAGGTCACGGGCAGCTCCAGGGTCACCAGCTCGATCCCGAGCGCCTTCTCCAGCGACGCCTTGTCCATCCGCCGCACCGCCTCCCAGCTCGCGTTCACCGGGTGCCCCACGAACGGCCCGAACCCCGTCACCAGCACCATCGGCCTCATGTAGAACTCTAGGTCGTTACACATCTTTACAGCGTCTGAACTGACTCTAATCTGAATATTTTAACGCAGAAAACTAAATAAGTTTTTGTTTCACAATGTTTTGACTGCTAATGATAAGAATGTCATTGTCAGGTGATAAGCTGTGCATGTTGGTAGCACTGCAGTTGAGCCACTTATTACTTTAATTTGTTGCCATATATTACAACATTTAAGCATTTTATACACTAGCACAATGTGACGTCAATATATGGATGTACTTTGCAATGTTAAAATTTATAATTTGATCTCTCTCTCTATAAATAATGTAATTTTGCAGTCTAACATGAACGAGCTATCACTATTTCAAAAACCTAAATTGAATTGAGGCGGTATCCCACTCACGACCAAATTGCGTCGCGAAGTCACAAACACAAGTTAGTGTCAAGCTTACACGAGTTCACTGCGGAATCAACTTAACACGTGCGTTTGCGGCTTCATACCGCGATTTGCTCATGCTCTTAAAATGTAGCTCTCATGGTCTTGTGAAAACTAGGTTTAATAAAAATCGGTGCCCAACACTACGGCTCGGCCTTCTATCTGTCATTCAACATTGAATCATTCTTTCATTCGTTCATTTTAAAATGAACTAAACGTAGTCCTTGATATTTTCATGGCGCGTTTTAATTTTTATTAAATGATGTGCACTTTAAGTTAACATTAAAATTATTAATTTATTGTAGTTGTAGATAGAGTTTTAGTTATCCGTAGTACTATTACGAAATTGGCGGTGGGCAGCTTAATGCCGCAGTGTTTACTCAGTTTTAGGTTATGTTAGGGTCGAATCCATATTTTATAAAGAGACCTTATTTATAATGACGGAGGGCGAGTCTAGTAACAATACGCGGACGGTGGCGGTGCCGTGCCCGTTCGTGAAGAGGAGAGTGGAATGCGTGGGAGCGGCATTCCTGAGATACTTCAATATAAAATGCCACGGCGAGGATGCTTTGTTCGAGACGTCCACCGCGAACGAGAAGTCGGAGGAGGTGGTGTTCGATGACGACGTGGAGTACCTGCGAAGCCTGGACCCCAAGGAGTGGAAGCAGCAGGACCACTACGCGGTGCTGGGCATGAAGCAGCTGCGCTACCGCGCCACCGACGACGACATCAAGCGCGCCTACCGGCAGAAGGTGCTGCGCCACCACCCCGACAAGCGCAAGGCGCAGGGCGAGGACGTGCGCAGCGACGACGACTACTTCACCTGCATCACGAAGGCGTACGAGACGCTGGGCACGCCCGCCAAGCGCCGCTCCTACGACTCGGTGGACCCGGAGTTCGACGACGCGGTGCCGAGCGCCGGCGACGTCAAGAAGGACGGCTTCTACAAGACGTTCACGAAGCCGTTCGAGCAGAACGCGCGCTGGTCGGAGCGGCGCAACGTGCCGCTGCTGGGCGACGAGCACAGCTCTCGCGAGGCCGTCGAGCGGTTCTACGCGTTCTGGTACGAGTTCGAGTCGTGGCGCGAGTTCTCGTACCTGGACGAGGAGGAGAAGGAGCGGGGGCAGGACCGCGAAGAGCGGCGCTGGATCGAGAAGCAGAACAAGGCGGCGCGGGCCAAGCTGAAGAAGGAGGAGATGGCGCGGATCCGCGCGCTCGTGGACCTGGCCTACCAGCACGACCCGCGCGTGCAGCGCTTCAAGCAGGAGGACAAGGACAAGAAGCTCGCTGCTAAGCGTGCTAGACAGGTAAATTATTATTATTATTATTATTTCTTGTAATTCAGGCAGACAGTTGAGACAACTGATGGTGCCTGTATCCAATGCCTCTTGGTCACATTTCAAGATGTATTTTTGGACATGTGCTTATCCAATCTGTTTTTGAATTGGTTGATGCTGAGAGCTGAAACTACATCCTCCGGGAGTTTGTTCCAAGTATTGACCACTCTGTTACTCAAGAAGTGTCTGTGGGGGTTGCTGTATGACCTGCGAGCGAGCAATTTTAAGTGATGACCCCTGAGACGATTATTATTGTTTTTTATTGGGCCAGTATAAGTTTCAATTTGATCTTGTCGCTTAAATATGATAACATGTCCAACCAATATGGTGAGAAAAAAAACCTGACAGTAAATAATAAAACTTCAACCATTGAGGTGTAGGGTTAGAAGGAGAGGAAACAGGAGGATTTAAGTGTTCCAGGTGCCTCATTAATCTGGCCGTATGTATGGCAGTTTATAGTAATGGCAGGATAATTTGGCACATTTTAGATACAGGGGCTCTGCAACTACAAAGAATAGCACCAAAATATTCTGTTATTTCTACAAAAATATGGCTAGATTAATGAGGTGCCTGAAACGCTTAAAGAAATACCCATTTTATTTTACAATCTTGATTATTGTGTATGAATTTGAAACTGCTAGGCCTACTTGAATTGAGAACCCTGTTTGACATTCACCAACTTAAATCCTTATTGTAATAGTAATAGGCTGTATCTATGCAGGCAAAATTATGAAAAGACAAAACAAGTAAATGTGTCAGTGCACATGGAAAGGTATGCTGTTTAACCCTTCATAGTGCACCGGTCTCAAAAACTACCACCACTATAGCACTATCTTTTTGTATTTTTTTCTTGTACAGAAATTTTTGTACTATTTAATGATGTTGAGGCTTGAATCCAGGATTTTTGTTAGTTTGGTCCGTTAAAGGGTTAATTTATTGAAGAACACATAATGTCTATTTTAAGAGTCGTGACAAGGTTCCATGTGCACTGCAACAAATTGTTGTATCATTGGATAACTTTGTTGGCTTGAATATGCCTTTCAAGACCACCTGCCTAAAATATGCATGTATGCAGTTGCACCACTGTGGTCATTGCTCATGTTACTTTAATTGATGACTCACATGTGATAAGGAACCTTCTGGAACTTAATACTGCCCTCCTAAACATAAACACAGTAACAAGTTTTAAAATGTCAATCAACTGTTTAGTTTATTATCCTACAAATTATGTTGCTTGTTGCTTAACATTTTAAAACTAGTTGCTGCATTTATGCTTAGCTGGGGATATGTGTGGCAGAAATATCTGATGCTGGTAAATATTTATTAAATTCTTACTCTAAAAATAAAGCATTTTGCTCTTGTCATAATTGACCATAGTTATGCAGAAAACAACCAACTTTGATTTTTTGACAGTCAGACTTAACCCGGCGAGCACAAGGTGAAAAAATGTCACTGGAAAATAGACTTTGTCATTATTGACATAAGTGACAGGGGTGGGTATGAGATACCCTGGGTCATGCTCCCCGGGTTAAGCTTTAATAGATTGTTCGTTTTTTGTATAACTATGGTCAATTATCCAGGTATGTTTTCCGAAAATATTTGTTATACCGCTACTTAGGCCACATATTGGCCACATGAAAAGGGGCTAAACTAACCAGAGAAGGTGGCTGATTAAACCCAGTAAATTGCCACCCACAGTTTGTCAAACTCACCTTCAAAGTTAAAGCTATCAACCCAGGCTTATTTTTGCTTGCTGACGGTAATTAAATTTACATGTCTGATATGTGTGACTTTGTTGGTTTTTAAAATCACTGTCAATAGTAGTAGTAAACAATGAAAACGATCGTAGTACCGTAAAATCACCAAATAATCGATTATCTTCCATTAGGTATAATTGTTATGTTAATCGTGCTACTCATAGGCAAACACTCCTCATTAATAATAAGAAAAACTTGGAAAAAGTGAAAAAAGAGATTAGGACTGATGCTTATTTTACAGTAATTATTTATGTAACTGTATAACTTCATAATACACCGTACCCATGAGGAAAGGGAAAAAATTCAACAGCGGATTTCTGATCAAATTTGAAGTTAAAAATGTCATATGAAGTTTTTTGGATTCAGTCTATTTTAAGAGAAAGTTGATTTTTTCTTAAAACCATTTTAGACCGTTACGTTACGTTAAAATATCTTTAATTGCCTAGCAAATGCCAAAAAAAAAATTAGTTTTTTTCGCAACAAATATACCTTGTTTGATAATAAAATTCTTTTTTTTTGTGTATTAAGGCATTCAAAACATCAAAAAATTATTTTACAGATTTGACCAAAATTCATTTAACATTTTGTGCTTCTTTTAGTCTCAGGAATATGCTGTTAGAATTTTTCCCTTTCCTCATGGGCACCTTGTATAATATTCCTTCTCTAAGTTCAGAATGAAGGCTCATTTCTTACTATATCTAATATTTATAATAGACAAACTAAAGTATTGATGTGTTTTCCAGGACGCCGTGCAAGCGAAGAAGGCGGAAGAGGAGCGGCTGCTGAAGGAGGCGTTGTTGGCCAAGCAGAGAGCCGACGAGGCCGAGCGAGCCCGCATCGAGGCCGCAAGGGCCGAGCGCGAGCTGGGAAAGAAGCTGCTGAGGAAGGTATGCTGTGTTTTGGAAGGACGCTCGGTCAGAATCGAGCGGGCTGTCGAGCATCTGATGTGCTCATTTACCCCATTTCCCGTTGCTGGAGCTGCAAGTCAATGTCCTGACTGCACTCCCCCATAAATTCCTTCTAGCCTCCTTGTTTTCTTGCAAAACCATACGACATCCCTAAGGTTGACGTCCCTGAGTTCTTTCTCCTCTAACCTATCCCTGCCAAACACATTGTCTTGCCGCTGCATACATACGAGTAATGTATTCTGCCAGAACATGCTGACTAGTTTCGTTTTTCCCGCAATATAGACAGGCTACTTCATTGCTTATTCCTAGCACCTCTTAAGAAGCCTGTTGAGGATGTTGTGTCCCATAATAATTCTGGTCAACATCCTCAAGTTGTGCTGAGGAAGGTAAGAGGACAAGTTAAGCTTTATTCATCTAGGTGAACAAGCTAGATCAGTAACTTACTTTTTATAAGCAGATGGTTATAAAAGCAAGAGTGGGCTACATACAATATCACACTACTTTTTCACTTAGTTGTCTGCATGCCAAATGGCAAAGGCCTCCTTGCCTCCTCCATCCTTTTCCATTCTTTCCTATCCTAGGCTACTCTGTTCCAAGTACCTATGTGTTTGTCCCACCTTGTAATAAGATTATAGTAGTATAGTTTTTATTTAATAAAATTATGCAGTGGTACCTTAATTTTTAATTAAGTTTTGCATGCTAGTGAAATTTTGTTACTTACCGCATACGCATCCGCTAAAGTTTGCCGTTCTCTCTGGTTTAAAGTCTTTCTATCCTATCCATGTAAGATTTGCCAATTTCCTAGATTTTAGACATTTTTCTAGAGAGTTTTAGAGACATTTTTCTAGAAATACGTTGACCTAATGATAGTATAGAACGTTGTACAAAATAATAAAACAACAAGCGTACTAAGAATAATTATGCCAAAAACTCATTTACCACTGGGTCTGATGATAATACAAAAAATTCCAGGAACGCAAAGCACTCCGCGACACCTGCAAAGCGAACAACTACTACGCGGAGTCCGACGACGAGACCGTCGCGCACATGGCCGCCGTCGAGAGGATCTGCGAGATGATGAAGGCCGTCGAGCTCCAGGGGCTCGTCAAGCGGCTCGAGGCCGGAGGCCGGGAGGCCTGGCTGCACACGCTCAGGGACGCCGATCGCAAGCAGGACGAGGAGAGGAAAGAACTCCTCGAGACAAAGAAAGCTGAAGAACAGAAGATTAAAAAGGAACTAGCTTCGAAGCTGCCTATAGAGTGGACCCCCGACATGACCCAGCTGTTAGTCAAAGCGGTCAACCTATTCCCAGCTGGAACAGGCCAGCGCTGGGACGTGGTCGCCAACTTCCTCAACCAGCATGCTACCTTCCCTGATGACCGCCGCTTTAATGCCAAGGAAGTGCTCGCCAAAGCCAAGGATCTCCAAAGCTCTGATTTCTCCAAGAGTAGCCTCAAGAAAGCGGCCAATGAGGAAGCCTTTGATACGTTTGAAAAGGAAAAGAAAAAAGCTGCAAGCTCAGTCGACGACAGCGGCATATCGAAGAGTGACAGTGGATCTAAGCTAGTCAATGGAACGGCCAAGCCTAAGATGAATGGAGACGTGCCTAAAGCGGAGAAAGAAGTGAAAGAAACTGCCTGGACCAAGACAGAGCAGGAACTACTTGAGCAAGCCATCAAGACTTTCCCCGTCAGCACCCCGGAGCGCTGGGACAAGATCGCGGAGTGCATCCCCAACAGATCCAAGAAGGATTGCATGAAGAGATACAAGGAACTCGTAGAATTAGTGAAAGCCAAGAAGCAAGCCGCGAACTTGGCTAAATAACATTAAATGACGCCTAGTTCTGTATCAAATTGTAAAATACATATTTTTATGGGAAGTGATTTTTGATGAATACCCCCTAAAGACGGACTTTGGTCAAAATTGTTTTTGTTCTAGTAAATTTGGACCGTCCCCCGAGATGACTGAGACATGTAATTTGCTTGTTCAAGAGTGACAATATACGCAGTAATTTATGATTTGAATGAGCATTATATGTATGTATATTTTCTAATTCTCATACACAGTTTTGTTAAAGTACAATGTGGCACATATTTATATCTGCAATGGAAATAATTTTGACTTAATATCTCATATAAATAATACAAAACATATTCTTTTACGTAAATGTCGACTTAGAACCATGTGGCACGAAGCTCGCCCGGTGATGCGCTGTGTCAGCGACGAGGGTCCTGATTGCGACCTATTATTGCTACGACGAATAAACCACGCTAACTTGACACTCGGCGTTGCTAGTACTAATTGATAACATC
>JALPQI010016608.1:0-29214 GCA_025490895.1 Thaumatotibia leucotreta
AGATATTTATTTATTTAAATTTCTAATAAAAATAAGTTACTCCGCTACCTCCACTACTAGAATATTCGTAACGTGAACACATTTCATACAAGTGGCTTTAATTGCATCATAAACTTCCTACAATTCCATAAATTGATATAAGTATCCAAGTAAACCGCTTATCCTAATTTATACAGAAGTAACATCTATACAACAGCATAAACATTCACTTACTCCGAAATAAACATGTCCAACTCGCAATCTCCATATTACCCCAGAATTAGGGAAGATCGCGCGTTAAGATGGCAACCCCGATACTTTGATATGAATTAAGATATTCTAATTTTAATTGTCCATACGAGTGTTGCCTGGTTTCGGGGTAGCTGCTTTTATTTTGGACGCGTTAATTAAAATATATTTTATTATATACATCGTATATTATTACATATCACATGTTGTTTTTATAATTGTAAGGCTGGTACAGCAGCAAAAAGTTAGATTAAATCGAAGCCATATTAGTAAAAAGGTCCTACATTGATTAAGCTGGCTTTAAGAAAACAGTTTATTGTTAATTGGACAGAATTTTAAGTCAAATTCTATTAGATTTTATTAAAAATCACGGCAATTTTTGTCAACGTGACTAAATATGCCGGGCTTACTTCGAGACCCAAAATAAAAAAATATCTTAATTTAAAAAATGCTGTTAAATATTGTAAAGAGTGAGCTAAGCTAACATGTTTGGCAGAGTTGTGTTCTGAAGTATGATCCTCAAATCCCAAAGCTCCCCTGAAGCCATAACAACAAGAACTTTGTACACTTTATACTTTCGGCGCCTCGATGTCAACGAACTTGCCTGGAATATTCTGGAAATATCACTTGTCTTAAAGTGTATAAATATTATTTTACTGAAAAGTTTGTGAGTTCAACTGGAATCTATTTCTTATAACGTACTTATACATACTTGGAAATACTTTAAAATAAATACTAAATAGAAAAAAATAAATTAAACAAATACAGGGCTAAAAATATACATATTATAGGTAAACCCAGAAATTGAACTTATGAAAATCTATTTATGCAGGGTGCTTAGACAAGTTGCCGCTAGCGCTTAGTAGCGTATCGTAATTTTCCCTCTCTGACACTCTTTCATATTAGTGCGACAAAGACAGTTAGCTGCCTTTCGTTTACGATTGACGATTAAGCGTTAGCGATTGGCAACGTGTCTAAGCACCCAGTAGATTATATTGTTTATACTCCGGACATAAAAAAATCTAAATATCATTTTGTTTCAACAACATTCGCCTTCCCATCTTAAAACAAGGAGTGGGAATGAAAACTCATTTATGTACTCACATCTGGCTAAAAACGTTAGATGCTGAAGTCTACTTAGTTACATTAGAAACTCGAATAGGGCCCTTGTACTAAGAAATTTGTACTCAGATAAGATCTGAGCAAAACATTAAACTTTGCATATGGGTGCAATTAGGGTGACTTTGTATAGCTACAGATAAACTAAATAAATTAATAAAGCACCCTTAGCAGGGTTAAGATGAACGCGATATGTTAACCCTTTCACGCTTATCTTGTTGAACAAAATAAAAATTTGCATTCTGTACAGTAATTTGTTATTTTTTGGTTATCGAAGCAGCGGTGTACGAGTTTAATTATTTTTTATGAATTATATATTTTTAAATGAATATTACTACAATATATGTCTAAAAGGCTTCCATATTCTAGAAAGTTGTTTCATTTAGTTAATTTAACATTTTAATTAGTTAAAAATAGGCAAGTTACCTAACGATAGGGTGCGAGATGCGACGTTCAAGTTCTGGTGAATGGTGGTAAGCGACGATAAATAATAATGAAAAAATGAATATAGTTACATTTTTAATTTATGTAAAACGCACGACATTATTCAATTATTGCTGCTTAGATACTAAGATATCAGATACACACCAAAAAAGGTTTTAAGTATCCTAAATGTTTGGATACCTTTTATACAGGTAAGAATGGAATGAATGAAATGTATGACATCTATCATTGTGTGTATGCGGCCGTGCTATACCAACCTGTATCTACTGTCATTTTGATATCCACACATAGATAGATTCTGTCACTTACTCGTATCCATTAGTGCCAGCTTTCGTGAAATTTACCTGTATCTGTCGGAAACTAGAATTAAATGCTTTGTTAATATCGTCACCATTTCCACGGATCTTTCAGAATACACGTTCATCTACAACTTATTAAAGCTCTAAAATCTCTCGAAAACACCGGATATGAGTTTAGCGGCTCATCGCTATGCGAAGCACGGCCGCTCCCTCACCCCTCTCGAGTATGAGTATAGGTATACCATGTTGTACTGACGTGAGAATGGATCAAAGGCGATGTTGCTTCGAAGTCATCGTTACTTACCGTCCGTCACGCCAGACAGTGGATAAATGTTTACTCTGACGCTGGATTTTTCTAACTCGCTCATGACACTCATATTGGAAAAATAGCTTTTCAATATACACTCTCGGCAAAAGGATAGGTACAGAGGCCCGTTTCTCAAAGGCTTATAACTTGGAATACAAGTGGAAGTCTCTTTTTAACATCATTAATAAGATAACGACTTCCGCTTGTATTACAAGTTACAAGCTTTCGAGAAAAAGGCCCCAGGTCGGGTATAAAATGTCATAGACAGTACTTTAAACACATTGATTTAAATTTTTAAAATCTTTACAGGATGAGTTAATTAATTCGTGACTTCAGTCAGTATCGAGTATTAGGTCATTCTAATTACCTATGAAATTGGCGTTTTGTATGGTGAATTTTGTGAAAAGTCCATTTTCCATACAATTAATTTTGTGTATATTTTTTTCATGTAAAAATGAAAATAAACCAAATGTTGCCAGTAATATTAGACACTTCTAAGGTGTGTTTTGTATATCTCTATTTCATAAAACAAGGTACTATCATAGGTACATTTATACCTATTCCAAACATATGAACCGGCAGCATATGGCAAGAGTTGTTTTCAAAGCTTATTTTTGAATATTACTTAAGGAAAGAAACAATTATTAGTGTGAAAAAACCTTTGTAACACAGTGCACTGTTGAAAACAAAAAAAATATCTAAGTTACTCGTTAGATAATAAAATTAGGGATCAACTAAAGTCTATGACCAATTTCATAGGTTGACACAATATTAAGTCGTACGCAGTACCTACGCACTTTTTATTTTATTTATTATACGGGACACCAACAGAGTATGTACATAAGGCAAGTTTACATGGAATAAGTGGTAATTATTTTTATAGGTAGATATGCACCCCAATTACAGGTGAACACTTCATTTTCCAGTTAAGTTCCACACTACTAAGTTTAGTAACAATCCAGAATAATATCTTAGCTTAACATATTGATATACACAACAAAATTTAGATTAACTTATCTAACACTGTTTAGTAACTAACTCTGAAATGAATAATACAATACACTCACAATAATACAATACTCTGAATACAAAATACATATTAATTTTGTATTCAGAGTATTGTATTTTTAACTTTTGCAGACAACCATATCTATCCTATTATAAGATGAAAAGTTTCTATTATTGTCATACTAACTTGTTTCTAGATGCGAAATGCAGTAAAGTGGACGCGTGGATTCAAGCTTGAATAACTAAGGGAAGAAAGTGAGAATCACTCAGCTTAGGAACACATAGCGTTGTGCACGGCTACTCTCTTGCCAATTCGTTTTCCATTTCTATGCTAACACCAGATAAGTACGAAATCTGTTACGAGAATAAACATTTTCCATTTCTTTCACCTTCATATCGTCAGTTGTAATATGAATTAATGTAACCACCAAATGACGATTTTTCAGGAGGGCTCAAAAACGAATTTGACATTTATAAAGTATTTTGTATCTTTTTAGTTAATTATCCTATTGAAATGATATTTATCTTGTTTGTTTTATTTTTGAGAGGTTTATTTGACACACCGTTACTAACTGCGGCCACAGTTATAGTTTAGGAAATGGCTGGTGCTTACGTTAAATATTTTTGAAAAAAATTGGAGATACGTTAATAATTTAATGAAAATCATGAAAAATGGATTTTGTAATTTAGTGTAACTCACAAATTGAAACGGAATAGCTTATGAGCCATAGGTACAATACAGATGGCGCTTACAGCATTGACATTTATAAAAATATGGTGAGTACATTAGGAAAGGCATATTTTGTACTTACAAATCCGTACTTACGTTAAAATATTGTCTATGATTTTTTTAAACCTTTACATAGGTTAATAAAAAACATAGAAACCTAATAAAATAGCAAAGTTTTTGTTAACGTATTCGACATTTTTTCTGAATATCAATATTTTATATACACCGTTCGATAGAGCAGAAAATTTGCAGTCGAAAGGTATATTTAACTCAATTTCTTCATTTTGGTGGTTACATTAATTCATATTACAACCGACGATATTACTTTGGATTAACATTTTTAACTTGCGTGACGAAACTATTACATTATTATTTTTTACGAATTGAGACAAAAAATGTAATGAACTATGTTAACGAGTTTTAAAGGGTTAATATACTCGTATCATGCACCAAAGAGTTAATTTGTTAGTTTGTATTTTATTATTTGACTATGTGTGCTTTCATTCTATTAGTTTCTATATCTTGCTTCCTCTAACCCACATCTACAACCTAAGTTTAAGTACTGGTCGCTTCCCAGATCAATGGAAAATAGCAAATGTCACTCCAATACATAAGGACGGTCCTAAAAACGAACCTAGTAACTATAGACCAATTTCTTTACTTTGCGTTTTCTCGAAGATTCTGGAGAAACTGGTTAATAATAGACTCATTTCGTTTCTTGAAAAGAATGGCGCACTATCTGAAAGACAGTTCGGCTTCAGAGCGCAGAAGTCTTGCGAAGATGCCGTCTCTTTACTAACTAACCTAATCTCATCCTATTTGGATAATAATAAATCTTGCATCGGCGTCTTCCTAGATTTAGCCAAGGCCTTTGACACTGTATCGAAACCCATTCTACTTCGAAAGCTCGAAAGAATGGGTATTCGGGGTGTGTCACTGGCCTGGTTTGACAGCTACCTATCCAACAGGAAACAAGTTCTGAAAATAGATTCCCAGAGAAGCGACTTGGATAATGTACCTTTTGGAGTCCCGCAGGGGAGTGTACTCGGGCCGACTCTGTTTCTTGTCTACATTAACGACATTCACACTCTTAACTTAGCTAATGCTGAAATAATCTGTTACGCAGATGACACTGTGATACTTTTTAATGGGGACAGTTGGGAAAGTGTGTATGGGTACGCTGAAAGGGGTACAAGTGGCGCCGCCTGCTGGTTCCGTAACAACCTACTCACAATCAACAGTAAGAAAACCAAGTTTGTCTGCTTCCACAAATCTGCTGCATCCTGCCCTCCAAATGCGACACGACAAATCAAGTTACACACTTGTGAGATGGAGAACACGCCCTGTCCTTGCGAAACAATATGTCGTACTGAAGTTATTAAATATCTGGGCCTGTACTTAGACGAAAACCTTAACTTTAAAACTCACATCAACTGCCTCGCCAAGAGAATCCGGAAAACTATATACATCTTTAAAAAATTACGGAATTCCGCGGACCTCAGTCTTTTGAAAAATATATACATCGCCCTGTGCCAATCACTTATCACTTACTGTATCTCAGTGTGGGGCAGCGCTGCTAAAACCACAATTCTAGTTGCTGAAAGGGCTCAGCGTTCGGTTCTAAAGTACTACATAAAAAGCCATTCAGATACCCTACTAACCTCCTATACACAGAAGCCAAGGTTCTGACAGTCCGACAGCTATACATTCATAAAATTTGCCTTTCTGTACACAAAGCAGCCAAAAAATTAGATAATTTTTCAGAGCTTCTTTCTAAACGTGTCTTCAAATTGCCTGTCCCGAGGGTAAACACCGCTTTTGGCAAGCGTTTTGGTGATGCTAGTAGCATTAAGCTTTACAACATGGCTGTTAAGCAGCAATCAGACATTTGTCGTGCCACAGTACCGGTGGCCAAAAGGTTAATATCGAACTGGTTAATTTCTCTTGATTATTATGAAACCGAGACCTTACTACTATAGTTACCCTAAGAGAGTAGTGATAGTTCTTGTATTGTTTCCTCTTTGTGCAAAACAAATTAAATAAACTTGTTGTTTTTTTGATACTCTTTAATTACTTAACAATTTAACTTACAAATTGAGCAAAATGTTTAATGTTCTCCTTGCATGACAAAAATAACTGGTATCCCGCGATACAGGCCTAGCCTAGTGCGGGGACCCCTGCTTCCTAATGTATAGTTCAATAAGAGATGCACAAGAAAACAACATAATTGTAAACATCTAACTTTAAGACCTTGTCTTGTAATATTCTTTGTGCAATAAAGAAATTATTATTTCCTTTATTTTTCTATTCTCTTAAGTTAGGTTTTTTATACAAATGTCTATAAAAGTAAAATACAATAAAACATACAAAAACAATACAAAACACATAAACACATTATAAAAAACCTAACCTAGGGTGCCGCCGGCAACGGGGCGGGCCCAAGCTGTCGGTGGTTAAGGCCGCAGAGAGAGGAACCGACGGACTATCCGCGCCGTGTCCAGGATTACCGCCTTCTGCATCTGACCCTTGATCCAGCCATCTAGCGAGAGACTCTTAAGATGTTGGTCGAGACTCTTCGCTATTAAACCGTTCGCTGTAACGACTATCGGGACTATGATCGTCGAGTCAACATCCCACATGGCGGTTATCTCGTGGGCCAAGTCTAGGTACTTACTGGACTTGTCCTTCTCGGCCTTCACGAGATTCTCATCATGGGGGATGGTGACGTCGACGAGCACAGCCCGGCGCTGCGATCGATCTACCAGCACGATATCAGGCTTATTGGCTACAATAGTCCTGTCCGTGATGATAGGTCGATCCCAATAGAGCGTGGCACGACCATTTTCGAGAACTGGTGCAGTTGTGTACTTATAGTATGGCACTTCGACGTCCACAAGGCCGTATCGAAGAGCAAGCTGCTGGTGTATAATACTGGCTACGAGGTTATGTCTGTGCAAGTACTCGGTGTTAGCAATCTGAGAACAACCGGAAATAATATGCCTGAGTGACTCACCGGGACGGCGGCATGCCCGACAGATGTCGACCGTACCGTCCTTCAGGATATATTTCCGGTAGTTATTCGTCATGATAACCTCGTCAGTAATTGCACAGGCAAAACCCTTATTAATTATTATTATTATTATTCTAGTATTTTTGCACAACAAAGTGGCTCCACTCGACCTGATCGTAAGTGAAAAGTAGAGCCCAAATAGGATGGAGCAATTCTATTACATTAATAGGATAAGTATTCTATATTAAAATTCGTGTTAGTTAGCATGCGACAGACAATTTATTTTCAATGGCTTCTTATTGAATATCTATTTATCACTTTATTGCCTTAAGTTGAATTTACACTTGCAAGTTTTGAGACGCAACTGTGAGTAAGAGTGAGTGGCAAATATGTTTCAAAAATTGCTTGTACTCGTAAACCTGGCTATAGATTAAAAGTCTGTAAAATACTTAACAAGCACTATTTTTTAATACTAGAAAGATACCTACAAATTGTTACTTTCCGCAGGCCATTCGCGAACCCCATCCAAAGTTAACACATTTTTCCAACTTAGCTCCTCACAAAAGTGGACGAATTCTTTAATTCGCACAAATTGGCGCTTGCAGTTTAAAGCGCGATTACATTAACCTCCCCTCGCCGTCAAATGCCAGTACATTTTTAAAACCTTTTAAAAAGAGGAAAAGTCTGATTAAGTGCAATTTAAGAGGGTTCCGTACTCCATACAGCTTTAATAGGAAATTTTTAATTAAGTTAAGGCCGCAATTACTAAAATACAAAATTTTATTCGAGGTATCGCCAAGGAAAGGAGACGAGAGAGAGAGAGAGAGAGAGAGAGAGAGAGAGAGAGACGTCAATATTAACATTAAAATAACATGGTTAGGTGCCTATATAAATAAGTAGGTCTTAAATATTACGCTTGCCAAATGAACTAAATTAATTAATTAACACCTACTTACTGATTTAACTTAATATGTTCATTATTAAGAAAAATTCCTTTGTAACAAGTAGATATATTATCTCACTAATATACTTACTAAATAGTGCTATCAAAATATAGAAATAAATACAGTAATATTTTATTAAAAAAATTAAAGGGAGTAGTGACTTGGGGGGGTTGTGTATTTAGACGTGAGTTTAATTATATTTTACGTACCTACTTATTATGTCTCACGATAGAGATTTAGATTAAAAAATGTAACGGGATTCCTATTTTTTTTATTTGTAATTAAATTTACATTTCAACCAACTCACGATTAATTTATCTCAATCAAATGCAGCATTGAAGTAGGTTGTATATTATTTACACTTATCCCTCCGAGCTCACTATTGTCGGCTGCCTGCGGAACCCCAAAGAAGGCGAGGTAAGTGCAGTTTTTGCGACGATAAGCGCGGGCCCAATAACGCGGGGTAATTTTTCAATTGTCCGTGTTAGAATTCTCCAACGCACCTTGTTCTTGGATGGCGTTATGCAATCACTCAAGAATCACAAACAGGAGAACTGAAAGTATCTGAAATAAATATTTAAGAATAATATATTTTTAGGAAATCGATGAATCAACCTATCCTGAAGTACTTATCTCGGTATTTTCTTACGTATAATAAGCAGAGTATAGAATTATCATTCAGCAAGGCCAACTAGGAAAAGTTATTCCTTTCGGAAAAAAAGCCGGCCAAGTGCGAGTCGGACTCGCGCGCAAAGGGTTCCGTACCATTATCAATTTATTATTAAAAAAATACAGTTAAATCAACCTACCTCAAAAACTATAGGAGATAATTTAATCAAACCAAAAATCGTTGATAGAGTTTATTAATGTGCATAACATATATTTTTTTCAGAATTTTATATCGCGTAGTTTAAAAAATAGAGGGGAGGGGACACATTTTTCAGACTTTGAGAGCTGATATCTCGAAAACGATTTGCTTAAATAAAAATGTGATGTATAAACCTTCATATCATTTACAAAGACCTTTCTATTAATACCCCACACGCTTATGTACAACTAAAAAAATAATTTCTATCCCTCAGTTACATGTATGGAGGGCCCCCACCCCAATGGTTTTTTTTACAATTTAGTATCATAATCCTGTAGCGGTTCATACAACACATATCCTTACCAAATTTCGTTACTGTAGCATTTATAGTTTCCGAGTAAATCGGCTGTGACAGACGGACAGACGGACATGACGAATCTATAAGGGTTCCGTTTTTGCCATTTTGGCTACGGAACCCTAAAAATGAGCGCAAATTGTCTATAAAAAAAAACTTAAAATATTGTAACTTTGGCTATCGTGGAATTTACAACAGTAACTTCTCTTATTCGTACTCCTGGTACACTTATTTAGTGTAGGTACTTGCATTATACTATTGCATAAACCGACCCATCGTCCCGCTGTAAACGATTTGCATACAATTTTTCTCCCGTGTAATTTTGTTTCTTTCATTCGACCCCGTCTGACGATTTTTACAAAGTGACTGTACTTATTGAATTTACTGGAGATACACCTTCTTTCTTTATTTTGAGTTAAATATAGACACCTAGGTATCTAACAACTGTCTATTTTTCTATCCATTTGTTGGACAGGATTTCCATATACAGAAACAAATCTGATATTTCATACGAACAGATATTAGTAGGCAGAAAGAAATGTATGGAACATCAGATTTTTCCTTCACGAATCGGATGTCGGTCCCATCCATCCATAGTAAAAGTTCATCAATATAACCTTAGAATTAACTCTCTAAAATTATAACGGTGAATAAAAAAATCACCCCTCCACTCATCATAAGTTGTGTAAACTTGGGAATTGGTTGAATAATACAATTGAGGAATTGATTAAAAACTGCACTCGCACTCGTAGGTATCAATTATTGTAACAAGACATACACTACTCAAAGATTCTTTTAACGAAAAAAAAATGTAAAACGATTTAACTCTCAACAAGTTATGAAATTCTTTTGTTGTTCATTTAAACCGCCATAATGCAGTAGTCGTGTCGCTGAGTTTTTTATTCCGTTTCACTTGTAAGTCACCCACAAGTTCTGTGGAATGAGGGGGTGGCGAGTAGAGCTAAGTATTTTGTAGACATGTTCTTATCGAAATTGTAACTCGTGGCAGAGTGAATAGCATTAAAACTATGTATGTATACGCCATTTCAAATACGACGGCCTATGCCACTGCAAAGTTTTATATGTGGCATGGTATTTGAAATGGAGCATACTCACGTATATTTTTTTCACTATGTGCCATTGATATTGAAGAATAAGAATAAGAATGGTTTATTTGGTGCCATAAAATACAAAAAAATAAATACAAGTATAAACAGTAAGGATTTGAACACCAAAATGGATGCCACTCAGCATGTGTCGTGTCAGATGACACGACGCTGGTTTTCAGGGCAACGGCGCTAAAAAGTGAAAAATTAAAATAACTAGAAAAATAAGTAAGTAACAGTAATAGGAGTCTGTAAATGTGCACAATGAAGGACAAAAATGTACCTATGCTTGTTAGTCTCACGTGACTTTTGTGAAACTGATCAAAAAATAATAAAGGTAAGGGAAGTGATTTTGTGACTGATCGTTGAAACTGTATTTTCAATATTTTTTACTTTCAAGAAATCGTTTTTTACTTCCAAGAATTATGATAAAATAGATAAAAATTTAGATAATCAAATAATCATACAGAAAAAATGATAACAGAATAGGAAAAGTTCAGCTATTTGTTAGCCTGTCTTAATTGTGTACAAACTTTTTGAGAACAGGATGCTTAGCCAAGTTGCCAATCGCTAGGGCTTAATCGTCAATCGTAAACGAAAGGCAGCTAGCTGTCTTTTTTGCACTAATATGAAAGAGTGACAGAGAGGGAAAACTACGATACGCTAGCAGCCTAGCAAGCGCTAGCGATTGGCAACTTGGCTAAGCACCCTGCACTTAAATAGTTTTTTTTTAATATAGCTAAGTGAAAATCGTATTAGCTCAATTTAGATAGTTAATACGTAGTAATTAACAAGTAAGTCAGTTGACAGGCATTATAACACATTCCTGTGTCTGCGCTGTGCGCCGGCGCGTACAATCGTGGGTCCGCGAGACGTCAGCGTCACCGCCACGCATTTACACTCGCACAAATACAATTGTACAATAATACAATCGACTCGTTTCCGGCGTAAGAGCGGAAAACTTTGTCGCGTGCATTTTAATATTTAAGAGATTAGATAAATTTTGTATACCTACACAACACACATAACGTAAAAAACGTTTTATCTACATCCATATCATAAGTTGTCTACAATATGTTTAGCGGCGGTAAGCAAATAGCCTACTTTAAGAAATCTGTATCTGTGGGTGTATCATAATTTTTACTTTACGATATCGGCAACCGATATCTTAATCACAATTAAATTTCGAACATTCTGTTAAAAAGAAAAAACACACTTTAACTTCGATTATCGAATTAATCGATTTGTAATTTCATTCACATTAAAATTCATATTTCATACATTCTTCTAAATGTCGAATACTAAGAATCGATTTGAGAATCGATATCGACTCAAGACCTTACCTGGTTTATGAATAAAAAAAAACTAATGTCAGTTCAGTCATTTGTTTTGTTTGAATTGTTTCAAACAAGGAGGTTGGAGGGTTGCCTATAGGTTACACACTAAAGAGGTCCGTGCTCTGTGGTTTCAAACATACAACTTTTTTGGACTGTTGACTTGAAAGTTAAATATTATCGAGTTCGTTGTGAAATATTTACACTGAAAAATTATTTATGACGACGAAGACAGTGATGTTGAAATGTGTGAAACACCACCAGAAATCCGGGACGCCGCTACAACCGTGACCAATAATTTGCTGCCACAAAAATAAACATATTGTAGAAAACTTATTATATGCATGTAGATAAAGTTATGTATGTGACTGTACATAATTAGGCATTAAACACTCGTGTGATCTTATTATGAAACTCGCCTACGGCTCGTTTCATAAAACCACACTCATGTTTAATGCCTCTTATTATGCGCCAGCCACATAAATAACTATTAACAAAAACTAAAACCAACTTCGGCACGTCTAATCGCTACCTTCAAAGCACACGCCGTTGAGGAGTTCTAGTGGGCATCTGTGCGAAATCTTGTAAATTAACGAAAAATACCAAAAGCGCCATAAATACATGTACCTATAACATTTGAAAAGATCCCTCGATTTCTCCAAGATCCCATCATCAGACACCAACTTGGTGCCAACGGGATAAACTGTATAAAAGTATATTTTTATTTTTTATTTTTTATTTTTGTTTATTTGGTACACCAAACAGACATCGTACAAATAACAACGGGCCAAGATGGGATCCCTGAGGGACACCCGAAGTAATGGGAAGTTCAGGAGAAGAGAAACCCTTGACCGCCACAAGCTGACTCCTATTTTGAAGGTAAGAGTGGACCCATCGAAGAAGACTGCCGTGGAGGCCATAATACGCCTCGATTTTGTTACAGAGAATGTAATGGTCCACCTTATCGAACGCCTTTGAGAAGTCAGTGTATACCGCGTCAACTTGACCCCTCGAAGAGAAGACGTTACATAAGAAATGTTTGTATTCAAGAAGATTGGAGATAGTGGACCTGTTACTAACGAAACCGTGTTGTTTATCGGACAAAAATGGTTTGACGTGACTATGCAAGAAAGTATGTACTATAGATTCAAAAAGCTTGGCAATACAAGACAGTATACTTATAGGTCTGTAATTTTCACAGGACGATTTGTCGCCAGATTTGTATATCGGAACCACGTGTGCAATTTTCCAAGAAGAAGGGAAAACACCCGTGCGAAGAGATTTGTTAAAAATCAAGTGGAGGGGGACACTAAGTTCCTCTCCACAGTTTCTAAGTAATGACACCGGTATCCCATCTGGACCCGCTCCCTTATTGATATCCAAGGAAGCGATTCTCTTCTTTATATCTGTACGACTAATTGTAATGTTTGACAGTACTGGTCTATCCAAAGGGGTGAGATCAGTCGAGTCAGGCGGGCTGTAAGTTTCAAAGACTGAACCAAAATATTCAGAGAAGAGGTTGCAGATACCCTGACCAGATGACGACGAGCACTGCCCATACTTCATGGTTTGAGGTATTGATGATCCTCCTTTTTTTGATTTGATGTACCGCCAAAACGACTTGGTGTCGACCTTAAGGGCATCCTCGACAGATATTAAGAATAATTTATAACATTGAGTAGTGAGACGCTTACATCTAGCACGCAGCAGAGAAAAAGTATCGTAGTCTCTAGGATTGCCATACAACTTGTAACGTTTATGGTATTTGTTGTTTTCCTTAAGACAGCGCTTCAATGACTCGTTATACCACACAGGGTAATGGGAGTTTGTTTTTAGTTTTTGCAAAGGAGTATTCTTCTTAATGATTTGGTTTAATTTATCGTAAAATATTCGAACACAAACATTAACATCAGCTGAGCGTAACAAGGACGACCAGTCCATCGAGCCCAGCTCAGCTCTGACCCCACCAAAGTCACACTTATTAAAATTAAGACGCTCAACATTACAGGAATCCAAGACCTTGACCTGCACCGAGAATGGGACGTCAATCATAAGGGAGGGATGATGCACGTCCAGTTTACTCAATGGTTCCACACTGTAAACTCCAACTGAATCAACGTTGGACAAAACTAGGTCTAAAAAGCGATTGTTTTCATTAGGTATGTTATTATACTGAAGAAGAGAGCACAAGGATATAGTTTCAAAGAGTAATCTAGATTTTGAGTCCAACGGATCATGAGGAACAAAATGATTAGAGGAGACCGGCCGGGTCCATGTGATGTTTGGTGAATTAAAATCTCCTATTAAAATAAATCTATCGCCAACCTTAGCATTCAGAAATATGTTTTGAATATTATAATAAAAGTGTTGCAGATCTGTAATAGGTAAGTCAGGTGGTAAATAGCAAACGCACACGTGTAAGAATATTCCGTTAGGCTCAGTTGGTAAAATACTTAGCCAGACATCCTCCACCCTACTCTCCCACGAAACCTGCCGTATCACGTTAAGATGCCTTTGAGCAGCTATCAGCACACCTCCGCCATCCTTTTTATTTATGCAACTACTGTCACGGTCTCTTCTAAATAGGTTATAACGCGCATCTAGAACTTCTGCGTCAAAGACACCATTGTTTAAATTCGTCTCAGAAAGACATATGAAATCATAATTACAGCTCAACGTCGATACATAGAATTCTGACAACTTTGACCGTATTCGGTTAACATTTTGGTAATAGAAATATGGCATTATCGAAGTAAAATAACTAATTAAAAGTAGTCCAGAGTACGTTACGCAGTGGTGATAGCAACCAATCACACTACGCAGATATCAGACCAAACTCACTGAGAGGGAGAGAAAAAATAAATTCCAGTTAATGAAAATTACTATGTGAAATTAAAGACTATTAATATCCAAAAATAGTTGAAACATTTGTAGTGTATAATCTTTATGTGTATGTATAGTTAAGTAGTAATCAAATAACATAATAACAAATAACAAATGACAAGTCCAACTGTGCCGGTCTAACTAAGGCAGTTACCCTACCGAGATAGTGATGAAAGCATTCTTAATGTTTAAAGTAGGTACATACATACTCATAGGTCCAGGCCCCATTCATGAAAGTAAAGGAAAAAGATAACATGTGAGATTATGTACTACTACACTTTACATTATGTAAACTACCCAGTAATATGCACCAACATACATACATATATATATATATATTATTTTATATATATATATGTATATATATATGCATACCACATAACAGTATGGTCTCCAAATCTGTCACTAATGGAGCCTATGAGAAAAGTAACAATTGGACAATTTTGACATTTATGCATTCATGTTAAGAGAGCAAGCGCAAAGCCAATAGGTTGGCAACAGTGTCCATCAAATTAAATAAATGTGCAAATTATGAGACCATCCCAGTATTCATTAAGGAAAAACACAAGAAAAATGATACACAAATTCAAACACACATTTTGTGCACTTGATACTTATAAATACCTATTAAATGTACGAAGCACCATGTATGTCACAGGTAAAATCCATGAATAATAATTAGACAAGTGTAGTAAACTAAGACTTTATGAGTGGCTATGTGAGATTATGCACTACTACACTTTACATTATGTACACTACCCAGTAATATGCACTAATATACGTACATATATATATATGCATATCACATAACAGTATGGTCTCCAAATCTGTCACTAATGGAGCCTATGAGAAAAGTAACAATTGGACAAATTTGACATTTATGCATTTATGTTAAGAGAGCAAGCCCAAAGCGAATAGCTTAGCAACAGTGTCCATCAAATTAAATAAATGTGTAATTATGAGGCTATCCCAGTATTCATTAAGGAAAAACACAAGAAAAAAGATACACAAATTCAAACACACATTTTGTGCACTTGATACCTGTAAATATTTATTAAATGTACAAAGCATTATGTATGTCACGGGTAAAATCCATGAATAATAATGTAAGACTAGTGTAGTGAACTACAACTTATGAGTGGTTAGGCATTAGGCGGTATGAGGTCCATGACATGACTATGTCCAGTATATAGATAGTTAGGCACTTGTGATTAGCTGATGAGATTACTATATAGATGCAATAGCACTGTTAGTTACATACATGTCAAAGCAATATAATTTTAAGATGTAGCAATCCCATACACAGAACATTATACCTCAACTCAGTACAGGTGACTTACTGCATATTAATGTATTAGGTAGTAGCTTTTTTATCAGTATTTATCGCATTACTATTTATTTACTATTTTAAATAACTATTATAGTCAAAAATTATCATCACCATGTTATGATCTGACTGCCTAACCCGAAAACGACTAAAAGGCCTACTGTACAGGTATGTATGTTTCGAATAGAAGATTTTTAGGATTTTGGTGGGAATAATTCCAATGCCAATTTTTCTTGTTATGCACCTACCCACGTTGAACAGCCGAGATGCTCTTGTCAAAGTGATAGATGTTATATTTGAACATTAACGGCATCTGATAAACTATTTAATCCTAAATATTAAAGGTTACGAACTAGTTTTATACGAATCCGGTTAATACATCTAATTAGGGTAAAAGCACATTAACGATTCGTACGTGACACAAAACATGGATCCCGACATTATACTAAATGGTTTGCCCATTAACGACCACGAGTCAATATACAGTTAACGACCTAACAATGCTTTCCATTTTTGCGCAGTTTTTTGGTGAACGAGTTTCGTGGATTAGGATTTTTCCTTCGATTTTTGATAAAAATACTCGTTAAATACCTATAACAATTTTTTATTTTTCTTACGGTATGATTATGATGTGATGCCTGATTGGGAAATAAAATGGAACTATGCAAGTAACATCGAAGGTTCAGTTAGCAAGTATAAAGAAAATTTAAAATTCTGGCTAGGAATCATCTGAAAAGCACTGGATAAGGACTGCTTGTCTATTGTTTTATTGCTTAAATTAGTTCCTTCCGAGAAACAAATACCTAGTCCATTCTTCCGCTGCAACGTAAATAATCAAACAGGTGACTAACCAATAGTACGGTCAAATCGTATATTAAACTCGCAAAACATGTAGTAAAGCTGCATTTTTGGTATGTTATTTAGACACCATAGGGCAGTATAAAGCCACATTTTGCAAGCAAAAAAAAGTTGTGCTAGCTGCGTTATACGTGAAAAACTGTGAAATTTACTGTCTATTTTTAGTTTCTGATTTTTATAAAAAAAGCCTTACGTTTTTTGACAATATGTATCAGGTAACGTTTAAAGATGAATGAATTTGTAACAAGATGAGATAACATGCATTACCGTAGGTCTTATAGTTTCAGAGATTCGAGACTTCAAATAGTACCCTGTTTTGTAAACTAGATAAAATGTTGAGTTTTGCTAACGTTTTCGGTTTAATATCGCCTTACCTAATTATGCTACGAAAAACATGAAATAATTATCATAAAGCGCAATTAATATTCTTTCATTTAAGGGTAAAATCAGGTCAGTAAACTTTGTAATTGAAACTAAAAACGCGAAATTCAAAAGGCAGGAGGTCCGCTATCTAAGTTTTTCATACAAATGGCAAGTCGTGTTGCAAAGCTGCAATTTTTGTATAGGTATTATATAGGCTCTATAGGGATGTACGAAAATGCATATTACAAGAAAAAAAAAAGGATTGAGGTATAGGACGTAAAAAACTGAAAAAAAATCGGACTTTTTTTAGTTTTTGATCTTTAACTAAAAAACTATAACTTTTTGATACTAATTGCTATAAAACTATGAAATAATATTAATTTTGAAAGGATTTGAGCTACCTTGCATTACCCTAAATTATATAGATTTAGAGATACGACATTTCAAAATGTGCCCTTCATTAAGTTAAGAAAATAAATACATGTTTTGAAGCCTCGTGTACCCCCAACTATAAGACTTACAGTAATTGTTATCGGCTCAATTTGTTCCAAATTTAATGTAGTTATTATCTACAATTATTTTTTTTTCTTAGCGCGAACGTTTTGCCAATATTTAGTGAATAGCTTTAACGTAACCTAAAATTTGTTTATGTTTTGATAAAAGGGCACTTTATGAAATGTCGTATCTAAAAATATATATAACTTACGGTGATGCAACGTAGCTCAAACCCTTTCAAATTTAATGTTCTTTCCTAGTTTTATAGCAATCAGTATCATAAAGATAACAGATTTTTAGTTAAACGTCAAAAACTAAAAAAAGTGCGATTTTTTTTCCGTTTTTCACGTCCTATGCCCAAATTTTTTTTTTGTTTTTCTTTTAATATGCATTTTCGTATATATCTATATATATCTATATCGACCTTTATAATATACCAAAATTGCAGCTTTGCAACTCGACTTGCGATTTGTATGAAAAACTTAGATAGCGGGCCTCCTGCCTTTGTAATTTCGGGTTTATACTTTCAACTACAAAGTTCACTGACCTAATTTTACCCTTAAATTAAAGGATATTAAGTGCGCTATAAGGTCATTATTGCATGTTTTTCGTAGCATAATTAGGTGAGGCGATATTAAGTCGAAAACGTTAGCAAAACACAAAATTTTATCTAGTTTACAAAAAGGGGTACTTTTTAAAGTCGCGAATCTCTGAAACTATAAGGCCTACGGTGATGCATGTTAGCTCAACTTGTTGAAAATTTATTAGTCTTTAAACGTTTATCTACATATGATATCAAAAAACGTAAGGTTTTTTAAATAAAAATCAGAAACTAAAAAATGGCCGTAAATTTCGCAGTTTTTCACGTACTACCCAGCTAGCACAACTTTTTTTTGCTTGCAAAAAATGTTTTTATACTTTCCTATGGTGTCTAAACAACATACCAAAAATGCAGCGATACTACTTGATTTGCGAGCTTAGGGTAAAATTATGTACGATTTGACCGTACTACAATGTAACCACCCATGTAATTAAACAGATGAGTACAGTTTGTAATAGTTAGTATGCTACGTGCCGATTTCTGCGTCACACAATACCTACTACGAACCACGATTAGCGTGTTGCCTCCCTGTCACACTAAGGTATATATGAATCTACAAGTGCGGGAGAGATGTAACACTTCGTGCGCGGTAGGACTTAAAAATTTGTTAATATTTATTAATCGATTAACGAAATTCAATGCCCGATCACGTTTAACGTAAAGGGTTACGTACGTAATGGGCTTAGGTACGTAGATACGTACCTACCTAAGACCAGACATTATGTGATCGAGCATTAGCAAAAAAATAATTTATTCTTTCTTCAGAATAAATTTTAAAATACAAGTAAACTTGGAAAAAAAGACCTGAGTAATAAATATGTTGACACCTGGGTCGCGTTTTATAAAGTTACATTTAACAATGTCGCTGTTTGCCTCTCTAACGCACGCACATATTGGCTAGAAAGAGAGGCAAACAACAAAATTGTAAAATGTAACTTTATAAAACGCGACCCTGTATACAAATTTAAACCTTCCTCCCCTAGTCATAAGTTCCGAAGTGTATGCAAATTTATAGACGTGACGTGCTGACGTGACTGTACGAGTACATTGATGGGTCATAGCACATTTTAGTTTTCCCCTCTACATTATAATATGACCCTCAGATTGTTTAAATCAACAGGGTCTTTAAACATTTTCCATGTCCAGTCTATTAATCTGGATAGGTAACACATTGGATACCTTATTTTATGAACACTTTTATAGTTTTTACCTTTACGATTATTTTGTTTGTAACCTTTACAACCATACTTGAAATAATAAAAAATAAACCTTTACTTACAGATACCTACTTAGATAATTATAATGACTGAAAACGCTTACGTGGAGAAAAAAAATAAAACATTACTTTATTTTCAAATGCTTCATTGCATCCGCTATTTCGGTTTACTGACATCATAATCCCCATTTCACATGCTGCCAAACGACTCGTGTCAAAAATTTCCTAAGCCCTCCCATTCACGAAAGGCGTTAAAATCGTCATTAAACACGACCGCTAGAACAATGAATGAGCCGACCGGTATGCTAGACTCTCCAGCACCTCAGCTTTGTAGTACGAACATGTTTCTTGATATTTTAAGGTGCGTTCAAACCAAGGAGCATTCGCTGTTTTATCCCCCGTTCTACGAAATCAACCAATCCCGTTTTGTGTAACAATCGAATTTCGTAGAGTGGGAGGTTAGAACAGCGAATGCTCTTTTGGTTTGTACGCACCTTTAGGCGTTAGCACCGAAAATTACACACGTTTTGATGTAAATAAGCAGATCCACAAATTTCTGGAGAGTTTTATGAATAAATATGTACTAAAACACCCTGTTCTTATTTATTTTGGCAAAATATAATGATCTCATCATTAACATTACGGCGACAAAAATATTTAGGATATTTTTGATTTCCAGCATGAATGTCCTATCCTAACTACCCAGGTACTACTATAACAAAAATTGAAGATAGCTTACGAGTACCTACAACATTTCTTTGAAAAACATGTACTCTTTTTATGCAGGAAAGAAAGACACTATCAAAACAAGTATCAAAATCAATCAAGCCACACATAACCCGGACTCAAAAGTCACGTCCCAACGCGGTCGACACAGCACGTACACCAATCATCAGAATCGCACCCGTGACTGCATTCCCTCCCTTTCTCACTGTCGAGAAAACGTATCCTACGTCCCTGTCTGACACCACCAATCCACCGGGAAATCTCATGGTAAGAAGCTGTAGAATTAGGTACTATGACATTTCTTTATGGTGATGGAAGATGGATTCTTGTTTGTAGATATCCTTTTGAGTCGGATTAGGATATGGATTGAATATTGAATAGGTCTCGAAGGTCTTTGGCTCTTCGCGCAAGGACTTTGAATCTCAGGTGACAGATGAATTGAATACTTACAGTATCTTATAGCCGTATCTATTTTAACTATGAATAGTTTTAATTATTCGAATTGGGCTAAAGAAACTTAAAATTATGACAAATGGAAAATGGAGCTAAGTCATCGATAAATCGTACTTAGTAAAACCGCATTTAGGTAACTATTTAAGTAGTTATTACAAAAAAAATTAAGAAAAAAAAAACAATTTATTTAAACTGTTATGTAATAGGTAAAAGAAAAACTGCTGATGCGACTTCACGTTAGAAAAAAATCTGTGTTTTCCTAACTTCAAAAGTATCTACCTACTTGACTATGTGCAATTCATAATAGCTTTTTTCTAATTTCCCTACATTGAAACAATTTGAAACAAAATTCAAACATAATTATATAATTTAGAAATAACTGATTTGACACTATTTCACGTTTCACCATCCCCGTTTAAAACATATCCGTTAGATAAATTTAATGTTAGCTCTTCTTTTCTTTTATATGCCTGGGGAAAACGGCAGGGATAATTTTTATTTGACGGATATCTTACCCGGGGACTGTGAAAAGAGGTCGTAGATTATATTATGTAGGAACTTATCTACATACAACCGTTTTGCAGTGTGGTATTAGTCAATATATTATGTGGTATAATACCTATAGGTATATTCTGAGTTCATCGAATCTTTTGAAAGAGGCCAGTATCTAAAATTTTAGCGAAACCACAGAATCGAAAGATAAATTGTAGAACGAACTCAGATATCGTTGCAATTTTTGTAAGTTACCAGTGTCTTATAAACATTTTAGCGAGAAAAAAATCGGAGTCACAGCAGCATCGCTAGGGCTGCTCCTGACGTCTCCCTTGCCGCAGTACGCACGACTGGCCACTAGGGTTGCGATTTATTTTTGGCTACAAAAATAGTTTCGAATTGACACACCTCTAACGCATTTTTTTTCTATTTACTGTTCATAGTCGTCTAGTTAGTAGTCTAGCTCATAGTTACTATTATTTTTCTTTGCGTACTTACTGAGTTTGTTTACGCCTAATTACGCCATAAACATGATTTTAAATCTCACACCATACTAACTTCATACCTACTTTTAACGTGAAAATTCTAAAAATATCCTCGGCCAATTTATTTTATTGTCATTCATTGTTACAAAAGGCCTTGTAGGTGTAGGTGCCTAAGCATTTACTTTCGAATAATTTACCAAAAAAACACAAAAAAATGGCTTTGCTTACACAGTAAACTTTTTCTTCGAAACATTGTTGAATTTAAATTTCCGTTCCTTAAGCCCTCACACAAAAGGTTAATAAAGCTCAGACGAACCTCACTTTGACGATGGACCCAATCCTTCCCACACGGAAGCGCTTTACAGAAAATACCTTTTCCGTCGTCCCAAATACTTCATGCAGTAACTCTTTGTCGCATGCCCCTCGTTTTCAATACGTCTAAGAATACCACGTACTCCGATTTTTCTGGTCAAACGAGCGCCGAACGAACGTTCAGAGTCGGTCGGCCATCACCGATCTATCAACGGTCGCGCGCGGAATTCCAAATTCGAAATCACCAATCACGCCCCCGATTTCAAATGGTCTTACGGTCATCAGATCGAATATTGAAAATTGAACGAATGTCAAACCGATTTAGATTTGTTTCTCACTAGCTGGCTGTGTTCAGACTTTAAAAGTAGATTGATACCTACTTATTGGGAAATTGTTGTTAGGTAATGTAAGCTAGAGCAACCAGTGATTCAACATGATGTGTTTCCTGTATAGCCCTTTTATTGGTCAGAAATACGATGACATCACTTTTCAAGTGAATCGTAAATTTAATGAATATATCAAAATGTTCTTTTGTCTTCGAGGAGTCATTGCGGAAGACAGTAACATTGTAAAATAACGTAGGTATTTGATTGAAGATAAGCTAATACGTAATGCTGTGCGAATTGACAATGAAATTGAAAATACCGTATAATATAATAAATAACAGATTTTATTCGAAACAAAATATTTCGCAGTAGGAAAAATGAATCAGCAATAAACGATAAATCCAAGCAACCCTTCACTGCAGGTGGAAAATAATTTATTCAAATAAATCTCCGGGAAATTTTGCAGCGTCTGAAATAGCCCCCTGGGCGCACTTGGCTGCTAACTGCACCGAGTTTTTCGACATTTTTAATGAAATAGGTGACGATGTCGAGAAATTTGAATAGAGGGCTACATTCAAAAATGTTCAGACTTTGTTACAATAAAAAACTTCTAGTCGTCAGTTAAAAAATGGAAATGATACTTTATTGTGTTCACAAAAAGCCTTACGAGGTTATAGTACTAATTCCAAAAATATTGCTACTCTAGGATAGTAGGTAATTTCAAAACTCCTTATAGTAATGTGAATCTAGTATCTGGGAGTAAGCGTTATTCTTCGAAAAAAAGTTTGGTGAAATCGAGACTTATTAATTTTTTGTCCTCACTAATGTTTTCTGTTTGGCCTGTGGGTCGCCTGTTATAAGTGTTGTTAAGTTTGAATAAATTGCCTGTTGTTAAGTCTGAATAAATAAATATATTTAGGTATCAAATTTTTAAATAATCCTAGACTAGTCTTTAACTCGATCAAATATATATATTTACCTATATTGTATTATAATCATGTGATTGTTATTTAGTAACTGATATTCATGTGTTGTACAGTTTGCATGTGTGTGTGCATAGCAAATTACATATTATTTATACTGGAAATTGATTGCGTACTTCAATATGATATAGAAATTGTGTTATGAATAATAAGTAGGAGCTTTTTTATATAGTGGTTGTATACCTTACCTACCTTTAAAAAGGCGCCACCAAATCTTAGCCCCATTTGTGCTGAGCCCGTAAATAAGAGAGATAAAAACATTATCGCTCTCATTTTAATTTGAGCTCGCATTAATCATCGCAGTGTCGCGGGGGACATTTATTTTGTGTGCGTTTGCAGGGTTGACTTTTTAAAATACGGCAAATATTAACTTAAGTCTTAGAAGATTTTTTTCTTCGTAATTTATGACAACAGAAGTGGTACTTTATCATATTTTCTTAGCTTGTTTACTCGTGGAAAACCTATTTTCGAAAAGAACATTAGGATGTTTTAATAGTACATTACGACACAAGTGCGAAAAACGTGAAATTTGAAACGAGTGGCGATGTTTTAAAACACGACCAACAGGAAGTGTATTAAATCGACACGAGTTACGAATTTCGTTTTTGCACGTGTCTCGTACGACGTTTTTTAGTACAGATGGCCCTCCGAAGTTTTGGACCTGACGTAAAATGACCCACTTCTCGCACTAGAGCCTAAAAAAGTAGGTACACCATCTGTACTAAAAAATTAAAATACCTAGGTAGGCTTTTAAACTTCGTAATATTTTTTGAATCATAAACAATCATATTGATACTATCTGTAATATGTTCGTAGAAATATCGAATTCCAACCGAGAATATAATAGCGTAATAGAGCTACCGTTCTCATGGGCCTGGGCTCATAAAACCACCAAATAATGTGTATCAATAAGATTTTTTGCTTTCCACTGCGCATACGCATAAACAAATACCACAATGCAGTTATGTGGCTTACAAAATTAGGATAGAAATAGTGTGGATGGGTTTGGCTACGACTGGATTCTTCGCGGGTTAGAATTAGTTTTACGATAGATAGAGAATAAGGTTGTTAGAGGTACTTGCAAGGTATTAAAATAAGGAAAAGTTTATTCATAATCAAAAAAAATTGCAAGGACAAATTTGTAAGTGAAAAGGTATGAAATGTGTTCGGGTACACAAACTGTACATATTTACTTGAAACATACGGTTAAAATAAATAAATCAATAAATAATCATTCTCCTAAATTATAAATATCGATAATTAGAATGAACAAGTATTAAAAAATTTACATTTGTGTTCCATATTTTCTATTACTTAAACTAAACATCTACTTAATAAAATACGTTAGTAATTTCTTAAGCATCGACCGCAATTTAAAATACGAATATTCAAGATAATATTTACTTGTTTATCCTATTCCGCGCTTCATATTATCTCTGAGCATGAGCATGTCCATATTAATCTCACCCGCTCGCGATAGCGCCATTGCTATAAATCTGCGCCTGACCCGCGCAGCTGTGCTACCTGCGCCAGCGCAGCTTCAAGATTCTAACTTGATTCGCTCTGATATGACGGCTGGCAGTGCATCTCACGCGCACCAATAAGCAAAAGCAGGATAGGATACACTGCGACTATTGCGAGTCAAATCGAGCTCGTATCATGTCGACTGAAAAATCGATTTTTATAGTCTGAATAGCCCTTTTTGTTCCTCAAAAGTTAGGTATCTATATTTTTGGGGGTGCTTACTTGGTGGGCGTACTTTATATTTAAATACAATAAAAATAATACTCTTTTCAGCACACTTGCTGTCTAAGCGCACCATTGCTTGCGCGCGTAGCGGGAGTAATAGAAAAGTGATGTGTTAAAACTTATTTTTTTGCCGGCAAGTGTGATGAAAAACATTGTATGCATCACGGTAGGTAAGCGGAATACTAACTCCCTTATCCTACTATACTTACTTCCCTTGATGCACAATGTACTATTATTGCACAACTCAATAAATTCACAGAGAGTACAGAACAAAAAGTACAGAGAAAGCAGTACATATCTTAAATAGAGGTAGATAACAGGCGATCTTATCGCTAATAAGCGATCTGGATATCTTTATTACACCTTAAGTACCTAATTTACCTATTCATTCAAAGTAATCTTTCTTGACTCAGTTTTACGAAATGGAATAGTTTGAATTGTCATTAGACAACAGAATGCGTCTTTGGAATTATTTTGTTCTACTTTATTGGGACTGATGTTTTATTAGGAGTCTATCATTAGAAACCTCAGTGGTTTTAAGCGTTGTGACTGTTTATTTTATCAAATAGCTCACATCAAATAGTAAAGGAACAGGTTACATATGGGGTAATAAATGTAGTAATGTATATATAAATATACAAAGTCCCTTTCCTTTTGGAAAAAGGCCCCTAAAGAATAACCTGCATTGCCTACGCGATCATATCAATACCCACACATTCGTATAACAATCGTATGCACACCTACACCATTCATAAGTGACCAAAAGTTTGAAATAATCCGACGATCTAAACGGTAACATCCTACACGAAATGTAATGAGCCATTATACTGAACATTAGAGGAGAAGTCTTGTAGATAAGTTAAAAATGAAAATGCATAGATTCATTTTACACTAGTTGCCTAATTAGTTTGAAGGCTAACGGCATGTTTCACAATTCCTGGATCAAGATATTCGTCAGATAAAATTATCAACAGAACATTTATCTGACAGATATATTTTATTGGGAAACAGGATTATATTTTTTTAGTGTAACAGGCCTACTACCATAAAAATCGAAATTCGTAAATTTCGAGGATTTTTCTCTGTCACTCAAACGAAGGCGTCATTAGAGTGAGGGAGACAAATCCTCGAAATTTACGAATTTCGGTTTTCGCGGTAGGGCCGTAGGCTCTAAGTTAACTTATAGATACTTTACAATAAGTATAACTAATTAGGTAGTGCCTACATGATGGTAACTTGCTACTTATTTTAACCCTAAACTTGGCAGAATTTAAAAAAATCGTGCATTCCTCCTCGCCGCTGTGTAGAGCTAAAAATTCTGTCTTTAAAAAAAATACAAAAAGTGGTCATAAACTATGTATATTTTAAGACACACTGCCAAGTTAAGGATGTACAATGCTTACTTAAATATAGCACGAAAAATACAAAAATTAATGCATTTTCGCCGGTGCGCGCTTATTTGAAGTATTACCCTTTGCGTAATTGCACCACTTGCACATGAAAACCACACGCACACACACACACATTTACACTAACCCTTCAAATGTCTACCGAGAAATTACGTAAGCAGATACTTTTTAGATCTTCATCTTAGATTTTTCTTTGAAGTCAAAGTTTTGGGGTAAAATTGAATATTAATAGCAAAATTATTCTCGCCAGTCCCTTTTTGAGTTTTTATTACTTTATTAACCTTTTTTCTTGTTAATGCGATATAAACAAATCGTTGTGGGCTTTTATATGTTCGAGGAAGGGTGTCAAAAAACAGTAGCATTTTTATAGCTTAATCGTGTGTTTGTTTTATAAAATTTATTAATATTAGCACTTGTTTTTGTTGGATGTCATAAAAGTTTTTTGTACAGAAGCCTTTCTAGAAAGGTTGGCCATAAATGTAGGTGTAAAGTGTCATTAGGTTTTTTGTCTCTACCCTTTGAATATTATGGTTCCTAAGTTGTAGTGCGTAGTATTTACTTGCAATCTTATTAATCATACCTAAATAATAGAACCTATAATATTGGCCCATATTGCATCAGATGATTTTTTTATGAATTTATCATTTTAATTTACCTATATTAGGCATGTAGAGAGTGTAGCTCTAGTAGCTAGCTAGTAACTCGTTTAAGGGTAAATTTAGTATTGTATTCCAATTAAATATGAAGTAAAATATATTTATTTTAGGGTTCCGTAGCCAAAAACGGAACCCTTATAGATTCGTCATGTCCGTCTGTCTGTCTGTCCGTCTGTCCGTCTCTCCGTCTGACACAGCCGATTTACTCGGAAACTATAAATGCTACAGTAACGAAATTTGGTAAGGATATTTGTTGTATGAACCGCTACAGAATTGTGATACTTGTAAAAAAAACCATTGGGGTGGGGGCCCTCCATACATGTAACTGAGGGATTGAAATTTTTTTTTAGTTTTATATAAGCGTGTGGGGTATTAATAGAAAGGTCTTTGAAAATAATATGGAGGTTTATAAATCTCATTTTTATTTAAGCAAATCGTTTTCGAGATATCAGCTCTCAAAGTGTGAAAATGTGTCCCCCCCCCCTCTATTTTTTAAACTACGCGATATAAAATTCTAAATAAAATATATGTTATGCACATTAATAAACTCTATCAACGATCTTTGGTTTGATCAAATTAACTCCTATAGTTTTTTGAGGTAGGTTGATTTAACTGTATTTTTTTAATAATAAATTGATAATGGTAGGGAACCCTTCGCGCGCGAGTCCGACTCGCACTTGGCCGGTTTTTTGTTATAATTTACCTATTATTTCTTAACTATGAAATGATACCGATACCTCTACACTTTAATCTTTTTTGATAAAGCTTGAACATTCCTTATTCAATATAATTTATTGACAGTTAATCATAAACTACAATAACTAAAATTAATAACGAATTCAGCAAATCACAGGTTCAACTAATAAGGTTGGCACAACTTAATAATAATAGATTATCAATCACAAAAAAAAACTAATAAAATATCCCACACATGAATTGTCAACGTTATGGTTTGTCAAAACAGTGTCAAAATTTATCACTAAACAAATAACAAATCGGCAATAAAAGGAACGGTAAAATGATTTACACTTTTTTTGAGTCGTAAAAATCGGCTCGCCTATTCAAGCATCCCTCAAAACACAGTGGATTAAGTAATAAATTTAAGAAAATTGCCATCGATAAACATCGCGAGTAGCATCGAAATATTTTATCTTTTTTTTTGCGCAGGTAACATAGGTCAAGAATTCAAAGCCAATGACATTAAGATTTTTAACAACTTTTTTTCAATCGGGTAGTGTGGTTTTTAACTGGGTTTCAATTATAGAATCCTGGGAGTAAACACGTACAAGAAACACTCGGAATTCAGTTTGTAGTGTAAAGTAAAATTCCACTTAGTGTCGGAATCCTGGCCGGCGGGTACAGTGGAGGCATTTGTCGCCAAACAAATTGTGTGCTATGTTATGCGGGGCACGGACTAGGCGACCTCCGCCGGCGCGCAATGGGGGTAAGCGTGAAATTAACTCTTTCAGGTTTTTTTATAACAGGAAGTGATCCTGTCTTAAGTTAGTTTTAATTGATACAAGCAGTTAAATAATAACTAAATAATATAAATATCTAATATGAGAAACGAACTTAACTATAACTAGTAAATTGTCACGCTCACGTCTTTCGTCAATTTATTATGAAAATAATTCACCCCTTTCAAGTTCTACTAAGATGTTAAAATAATAAGTTAGTATAAAATGTAATCATGTGGACGTCGAATCATTTTGGTAGTAAATAAGCATACGGCCCGGCTTTATTGTAAGCAATCGCGTATTTGACTTACAATTTTATTCTTAAAGTTATTTTATTATGATTGAAAAATCTTCTTTTCAAAGTATTAAGCCAGTATTTGTGTGGCTTACAGGGTAGACTGCTACCTACTAAAACAAACAAAACACGAGGCAAATTCGTGAAAGTCTAAAACAAAAACGTAAAAAGCCAGTTACCTCACTTTCCTCCAGGCAGTGGGGTTGGATGAAAAACGAGGCACCAGAAATTAAGTCTCCGCGTGAAAAATGGTTTTCTTGGACACTGTTGAAGCCGAGGGCGCGGGGCTATTACCACCCGTTGTTTAAGGTTTAAAGGTCATACGGAATACGTCAAGGGTTTATTTGAAAGAAAGAAGAAAGAAAATACATTTATTTTTATTTAAGACAGTAAATAAACGGTGTAACATAAGGAAACCGAATAACTTTAACAGCGT
>JALPQI010016609.1:0-31007 GCA_025490895.1 Thaumatotibia leucotreta
AATTAGGATGTGTCATTAAAAAACACAAATTACCTCTGTATCTAACTGCTGCCAGTGCTTGGAGCTCCATGCGATTGCTTCTTTGGCAGTAATACCAGGGTTCTTGGCTAGTAATGCCGGTCTCATTTGAGTCATAAACTTGAAAAACGGAGTCAAGGGTCGCTTTGGCCTCTCTATGCCTAGTTTTTGTTCTGCTGATTTTTTTGTGTAGTTGCAGATTTGCACTTGATTTATCCAGTTACACCTGAAATATTATTAAAGCTGAGTATTATTGTCGTAAAATCTAAAGACTTTAGTCTTCTACAGAACAAGCTAACTAGATAAATAAAACCCTTTTCGAACGCGTCATAACCTCAATTGCTTACCTTCCTTGCAGAACAGATTTATAACTGCTTATTGTTAAATTACTCAAACGACATAGTTGAGTTATTGAAGACATCTTATTAATAAGAAGAGTGTTTTATATCTAGTAAACATAAAACAATAATTAAAATTAGAAACGCGCCAGTCCCCCTTTAGCTGCGAATCAAAATGTCAAACAAAACAAGCCATAGACTACAACATTATGGATTGAGATTTTTTTGGCACGGGAGACTCATACAGCCATTTGTGCCATACCATAGACAAATTAGACATGTCTCGTGCTGGCCTACTACCGCGAAAAATAGTAGGCCTGTCCAACCAGCTTGACAGTATAAAATGGCGGCAAATTTAGATGATCCAACCAATACTTACCTACCTAGTTATTTGGCAGAATAACTGATGCCAATAGTAATACTGTGGTCCGATAGGCTGGATAATGGATATGCAATTGAACTTAGCCAAATCTTTTCATTAGAAAACTGTGAGAAATTATAGGGTAGCGAGATGTTTGGCTTCATAAATATAGTAACGACTTTGACCCTTCTGCCATGGCCCATAGGCAATTAGGCATACCTTCTGAGATGTATACCTAGATATTTTAGACGAGACTGCCTTATCTTAATTGTAAAGAAGTAAAATCCAATTTTAAAGCTGTGAAGTACTTCGTACAATTACCGGCAATAGTACCTATAGGTACAGTCACGTCTAATAATATGTATACATTTCGGAACGTATGTCAAAGGCATAAGTCAGCCTCTGTAGCCTAGTTGGTAGTGACCCTGCCTACGAAGCTGGAGGTTCCGGGTTCGAATCCCGGCGAGGGCATTCTTTGTGTATTTATTTATCACAAATGTTTGTTCCTTGGTCATGGCTGTCTATGTATTTAAGTATCTATATGTATCTATCTATTATATATATCGTCGCCTGGTACCCACATCACAGGCCTTAATTGAGCTTACCGTGGGACTAGGTCGATTTGTGTAAGATGTCCCAAGATATTTATTATTATTATTATATTTGTATCTCTCTTTGATCACGGGCCTATAAATCCCGGTCTTTTGATAGGCTTGCGCGGGGATACAGATCCAACACGTAGAGGCCCTTTTGAGAAATTTGCTGTGTTTTACACCTGCTGCAACCCATTCACGGGCACAAAAATAGATATCCGTGAACCGGTCCCAGCAGGCATATAGAGGCTATTGGAGATTATATGGAAAAGACTAGTGGGTTATGGTGATGAAGGTTGGATGGGTAAGAAATGGAACTATAGAAAAGAGGTCCGGACACCTGCCATAACAATGATTTCTCTTTGCTATCGAGGCAGGCGGTGACTTGCCGCCGACTAGATGGGCCCCCGTAAATGCCGTCACAAGAGACAGCCAGGGGCAACACCGGTGTAAGCGGCTCAGGAGTGTAGAGAGGTGTACACCGCTTTCTGCGCAGGGGGTGGCTAGACGGCCGCTGCACCAACTCGCGACTTACGCAAATTTACACTTCCACCCCTGGAGCGTATAGCTCTGACGACTCCTCTCTGGACGGCCAGTTAAGGCAAGCCAGAGCTGAGAGTCCTACGGGTCCCCTTGGGGTTCCACTCCGACCGACGAAGACACGCCGGAGGCGGGGACCCTGACCGACTCTCGGGAGCACTCGGGTCCGTGGGGTCGTTACTCCCCAACAGCTCGCCACAAGCTGCCCTGCGGCCTTATTATTATTATATTATTATTATTATAAGGATCAAAATCGTATACATATTATTAGAGCAAACAAATCTAACACAATCTTATTTTTACTGACACATATTTTTGCGACTTTCATAGAGCGAGATATTATTGCCTGTACTTTGCTAATTGAACCTTTCGTATTTACGAGTATATGTATACCACAGAGCACGGACCTCTTTAGGCGCCCTAAGAGTTCCAACCTCCTTGATGTATACTATACAATCAAAGTTCATAGCGTTCATACATTTTGGAATAAGGCGATAGGTGCTGCCTACTTGTCTGCGATTATCTGTAAAATGTGAACTTCTGAAGTTCATACCTAATGAAGTAATGATGGACAGTAAGGTCAGACCGAGATCTCGGTCTCGGCATTCTCGGCCAAAAATCGAGCCGAGATATGCCTTCTCGGTCTCAGTCTCGGCCGAGAATCAAATTTATTCTCGGTCTCGGTCTCGGCCTCTACTAAAATTTTGGGTCTCGGTCGGACCTTAATGGACAGTCAATTTGAGACGTTCCCCCTTCACAATTTGATTTAGGCTTACAAGTACTTTGCACCAATAGCAATTTATTATGAAATTTATGAAGTAAAACTATGAAAACGGATAAACTCGCGTATATTAATTAACTTCATACTTCATACCGACGTTTAGAACACTTTCAGTATCAGTACCGCGGCCTTACCGCGAAAAACGAAATTCGTAAATTTCGAGGATTTGTCTCTCACTCTAATGACATTGAGTAACAGAGAAAAATCCTCGAAATTTACGAATTTGGCGGTAGTAGGTACCTTACCTAGGCCAGGGTTCGTGGTCTGCGGGCGACTCAGTTGCCAAATTTAATTAATATAACTACGCGAGTTTATTAATAAAATTTCGGTTTTCAGTTTTATTTCATATGTAATCCTCGCGGTAACCGAAGAAAATATTACCAATGTATTAATTGAAATGAAACAAAAATGTTGAGACATAACATTTTATTAATATTTAACTTGAAGTCATTTGTTTTTTTAATACAGTTAAGTACTTATTAATTATCTTAATACTTAAAGGTATCTAAAATAGGTATATCTATGTATGTACAATTTCGATAACTTAGTATAGTCTTCCCCCTTACTCATAAGCGGTTCTTAACTCAGCAAGACGCTTAGTATTGTTTGTCTCTTTCGGCCTTATCATTGTGTCTATAAGAGTGAAAGGGACAAACAATACTTAGCGCCTTGCTAAGTTAAGAGACGTTTATGAACAAGGGCGTTAATATACAGGGTGACATCGGAGTCGTGATCCAAACGGTGAGAAACGTGTTAAGATGGTCTTCCTAAACAATGTTCTCTATGTGACGTATATGAACAAACACACTTTTTTTACGACTAGTAAAGTTCGAGTTCATTAATATGTGTACATTTCTCCATACTAATCCTTTCCAAATGAGTTTACATAATTATGAAACTAGATTGGAAGTTATGAACACTTCCGCACCGTTCGGTATGAAATCAGTTTTTTTTTTCGCGATATTCATATTTGTTCCATGGGAAACCTTGTTGAGAATGACCATCTTAACACGTTTCTCACAGTTTGGATCACGACTCCGATGTCACCCAGTATATAAAAATACATAGGTACATATAATAATATGTAGGTACCTATTATTATGTGGGTATTATAGTCAATACAAGTATGAAATTTGGCAGAGATAACTTGAAAAGTATTGCACCATTTATAAAATCAAATTCGAGATATAAAATACTATCTAAGCAAATTTGATTTTAGAAAACTGGTCACATCTAGGTCTAGGTACACGTAATAATCGGTTTTGTTCCCTATTTTAATTACTGCATTGCATGTTTGTTATTCCATAATTTAGAGTGTGGTGCAAACGTTACAGTTACATCTAATAATGCATGTTATTAGGCGAATTTATAACAAATGGCAAAATTTATAGACTTTCCTTTAGTACTAATTATTATTGTAATTATTATAGTTTCATTACTGTACTAGTACTACATTAGGTAAGTTCCTTGTTCGCATCTCTCCTGACATAAGTTAAGGACAATAAAGAGATTGAAATGATAATTACATTTCGTTAAACTGTAAATTACACTCACAGGAACTATATAAGAATTTGACCACAATAAAATGATTTTTGTTTTAATTTATGTCTTTTCAAATTATTTAGCTGAGCAGTTTGACATGACAAAGGCACGGTGGGCAAAATTATGCTGCCGATAATGCAATTGCAATGGAGCAATATCAAATAATACCTACTTAAATATAAAACGACAATCGACTTTAATGCTACAAAGTCCCGTTCTGAAAATAGAAGACATCACTGACATCAGTTACCTCTTAGTATTATATATATAATATATATTTATTTACAAGTTTTTACAGTCTTGCAGCCATTACCAGAAACGAGTGTAGGTATACCCAAAATGTAAGCAGAAATATTGTATGCTGTACCTATATAAAATGTAAGCCGTATTGTAAGGCATTGATTTCCGCTTATTATACTAAAATTTGAGCTTAGACACCTTCCCATTTGTAGTCTTTATTTTTCACTCGTCTCTGGCCAAGCTTCCGTTTTCTTATCTTAATTACTGTACAATTTAATAATTTTATTTACACTTATACTAATGTATGTATACTTTAACAATCACTATTAAGGTAGTGTATTATAGCTTCGTAACGATAATAAAAGGATCCAGTAATAGGTATGCGAGGCATTGATTTCCTTTCAAAAGTTACTTGTTCGAAATAAATTGTCCATAACAATTTTAGTCTACATAACTGATGTGTGTTACCTTCGTATTATTATTTAATTTAATTATCATTAAATTCATTAAATATTATGCATATAAGCTTCAATGGCACTTACGAATTTTACAGACCTATAAATTAAATCTATCTACACCTTATAAGTCTTACAACAATAAATGCATCCGAGCACCTGTACAAACGAGTAACGTTAACGTCCAAAATCGTTCACATTTCCACGGTCAAAGAATAGTTTCACCCGCAGAATAGTGGTAGTGCCGCGGTTTCCGGTACGAGTGCTGCGGCGGGCGGTAGGTGGCGTACTTGTGCGTGTGGCGCGGCAGCGAGTGCGCGTGCGCCGCGTAGCAGTGCAGCGTCATCGGCGTCGGCGGCGGCCCCGGTGGGCACTTGCTCGCCGCCGGCTTCTGCGGCCCGCTCAGCCGCCGCCACAGCGCTTTTAGCCGCGGCGTCGCGATCCACACGGCCACCATCACCCCCAAGATCTGCGTCGCGAAAATACGGAACAGGAACACCCAGAACGCGGGCCGCGCGTGCGTCGACGGCTCCGACGACGGCATCGGCGCTGACAACCACTCGTCCCTCCAAGCGTACTCGTATACGTATGTAGCTAGTATACAAGCTGAGGGCACCGCGTAAAGTGCCGCGAACGCTCCGAGCCTCAATACGCTCTGATCTGGATGCGGCTGAGGTGCGGTCAGCAGGGCGGAGGGAGCGGGCACAGGCGCCGGCCGCCGCAGCACCGCTCGCAATCCAGACGATAGAAACACGCAACCCAGCAGCAAACAGATCGCCTCCGGTATGATCACCAATGCCAACAGAGATTTAGTTGACTGGTTCCCAACGAAACAAGTACCTGAAAATAAGAAAACATGCGTTAGGCAAGTCGCTTTATTTCGCGCCCTAGCGGATACGGTCTCCCTTCTGAATGCTTTTATCGCACTGAATAACATTCCAATTTCCAGAAACAGCTCTCAAAGCGAACACCTACATAAATATACGGCGAGAAAAAGGCTTGCATTAATAAGGCAGCGGTTAAAAGAGCCGATTTAAATTGAAATACGAGCGTGCGAGGAGGAAAGGTGTCGTATTTAACGGCTCGAATAATGGTCGCGCATTTCTTTCGTCCGCCATAATGGAAGCGGATAAAATAAAAATAAAGCACAACACTCGTGGCATGATTGAAACTGCAATATGCCTGTGAATCGGCGCGCCACTCTGCTCGCACTTCTGTGATGATAAAATAAAATGCAAAGAGCTTTTACAAGCCCAGGGCAATAAGATTAACGAAACACGCCAACACGGCTCCGTGGACATTTGTTTTAAGGGTGAAATAACAATTTCAACTGACTATGTTTATAATTAGAGCTTTTAAAATGTTAATTCCGGTAACGCCCAGTTTCTCGTTAACAAAAACGTATATATCGGGTCAGTAACGAGCCGATACGGGCTCGGGGAGATCATTATCGGAAACCGGACTGGACGGATCGTGCGCGCTCCCAACCTTAGGAAAAAGTACCACACGATGGTGCAATTTAAAGAGACTTATTTAAATAAAACTCCGATGCATTTCCATTCACGAACAACGACAACGTGTTATTTGCATGCTGCAGTAAATCCAGCAGTTTTTGCCGATGCTGAAATTTATAGCGCCCGGTACAAAGATGGACGAGGGTCCAATATCCTGACTTATGGATTGCAGTTTGTACAGTGGCAGTAAAATATTATTATCGATATATCGAAACACGTTTTGACTCTGCGTGATAACAGAGCCGATTGTCATACTTATGTATATAGGTATCCTTTTTATTTCACAAAGGATACCGTTCGTTACCGCGTGTTGTTAATGAAGTAGGTACCTCCTAGGTAGAATAGATGAAGATGTTGTATACTTAACTAGGATTCTGTAAAGACACGACACCTATTATAAAACAGAAAAAGTGTAATAGTCAAGCAGTACGCACTTTACTTAGGTACCTACTCAATGTCCCGTCCCGTCGCCAAAATTCTTCTAAGCCATCAAGAATTGGTAAGATAAACTTAGAGCGACAAAACATTTGTGAATTATATGTACTCGTATTTCTTTAGTCGTAGTAAAAATCTTATCTATTGTACCTATACCATTAGCCGCATAAGTACAATATATATTGTACCCATGTATCGGTACCTAATTACCTACCAAAATTTTCTTCAAATTGAATAGCTTTTGCCATATCATTATAACGAAGAAAAGTTTTGGTCAACGCCTGTAAGTCGGTTTCTTTGTCGGGAAAAACCCAATTCCTCTTTAGATTCGAAGCCGAGGAGTTAGTAATCTGGACACTAATTCCTTGTTATTAATTACATTATTTAGTTTTAAGCACATTGTATTATCAGTGCGGTCTTCTTGAAACAGTCGCTGCTTCATTTTAATCTACACTAGCTTATTTGATAAGGAGCTTTGTACGATAAATAAGTAACGTCGACCAGGATGCCGCTTTGTTATTTATAGAATTACCTAAATTAACATTTTTAATCACGTTCCTCTTTTATCAAACACGTAAAAAAAAAACAAAAGATAGATATATTAGGTATCGCTGCTGCAGTAGTGAGGCAGTTTTGGATTTATGATTATCGTCATTTGCCAAAGTCTTTCCAATAAGCCCCCATATTTCCCTAGGCTCACATACGTCTTAATGAGTTCGTTGCGACTACAATGAGGCGGTATACTTCATACAAACACTGAATGCCATTATCGTATGAATGCGTGCTCCTGCGCTCTCGTACCAGATTTAATCGCTTTGTGCGCGCCGCCGATCAAACAGAATAAGAAAGGACTCTGAGAATTGCCATTCTCGTATTGTAGTGTTTTGATACGGATATGTATTAGAACATATTGATTCGGAAATCGAAACAATACGTCGATTCAATCGGAAATCTTATGTTTTTTTCGTTTTGTTCACGTCTAGGCCAGCCTGTCCGTCCTGCCTGTTTTATATAGCCGCGTTTTGATTACATATCCAACGAAGCACGTATTTATATCGACATTCCTGAATCGCAAAATTCTGATGGAATTTTAAAAAGTTTAGTACACATGAAGTCTGTTCTTTCTTTTTTTATCTTTATTAAAATATCACACGCCATTATGTATTCATGAGCCAACATGGGCACCGTCTACCGTAAATGGCATGTCCTTTTACCGCAATGTACCTCCCCGATAAAGATGATCGAGGCACTATGACAAGTTCTTGTGATGAATTGCCTCTTTGAGCCAAGTTAATGACCAGCCGGAGAAATGGGAATGAGGACTCGGTTATAAAAACGAAAATACCTCGATAGATTGCGAGCCAATGCGGGAGCGCCGTGTTTGTAATGTTAAATGTGGATTGCTTCTTGTGCAGAGTCGCGTTACACAGTGTATTCAGACTTCAGAGCTTGGCTAGCTTAAGTAATAAACGATGTGATTCAAAACTACAAGTGACTGAGTAAAATTGGTAAAATCTGTCTCGCTAATTAACGGAAATAGGCTTAGCTAGCTCTATAAGTAAGACACCCGGCTAAGATCGGATCTAATGTAAGATCGGATGACCGTAATATTAACTACTAAAATAGTAGTATTTTTTCTTCACTGGCAACTGGCAATATAATGCATGACGCCATTTCACCCCGTCCCTCTCGCTAGTAACTATGCAGAAACCGCTCAGCTTGAGCATTAAGAAATCACAGAAGCTATATGTATAATCATTAGATTCGACATTTTATTTTTAAGTTCAGCAACATTGTAGGTAACAAGCATGGCCTTAAGCAGCCGAAGCTAAGGAAAGTGGTAATCGCAGGCACGTCTTGGCGTCATTAGTTCATAGTTTTCTTAGAGCTCATCTTACCAGTAAGTTCATCAGCATCGACGTCCCTAGTAACAAGCACAGTCGAAGCCAACGCCGCTGGAACGCCCCAAGCTGCTAGCTGAAGCAGCAAAGAGTGGTGTCCACGAATGCCACTCGGCGGCATTAGTTCGTAGTTGTCTTAGAACCTCATCTTACCAGTAAGTTCATCAGCATCAACGTCCCTAGTAACAAGCACAGCCGCAGCCAACGCCGCCGGCACGCCCCAAGCTGCCAACTGAAGCAGCGAGGAATGGTCACCACGACCGGTGCCGCTCGGCGGCCGCAGCACACTCGCACGCCACGCGCCAGCTACTACCACCCACCTGGAAATAAAGTAATGAAAATTAGCGAGATTGCCTTACAGTACAGCTGCATAGATGGCGCTGGGGGATGGTTTTTGGTAAGTCACGGGTCAATTTTACTGTGGATGCCAATACCTAAAGGTGCGCGTAGCCAAGATGCTAATCGCTAACTTAGATTCAGTCTGTAAATGCATCTGTCTTTGTCGTAATAGTAACAAAAGTGACAGAAAGAAAAAACTACGCTATGCTACTGAACGTTAGCCCATGCCGATCTTGGTTACGCATTGTAGCCATTGTAGGTTTATGATGGTCTCGTGTTAAAGGTCTGCAGTGTGTGCGGTATCATTCTCACAAGTATGTAAGTGCTAAAGTGTCGCGTCGCGTAGCACGATAAACGGTAAAAGTGGAACCGCAGTGTGCTATACCTAAAAGTATTTATATTCTATAGCTTATCCTCTAGGATCTCAAATCTATAATGCGTATATATTATAAAACTTTTATGGTAAGGCACAGGTATAAAACTTTTATGGTGACTGAATATCGTTTATTAACTAGCCAACTACTTATGAAACAGGTTATTATTGCATATGTTCACACGTGGACACGTTTTTCAAGTATATTAAAGTAAAGTGGCTTCTGTAATATATTCAGCGAACATCACGTAGGGATGATGGGAGACCCGAGATGGGAGAGGTAATAGGGTGCGGGAAAAACAATCTACTATTATATTTTATATCTTATATTTACTGGAAATGCTCGTAGTTAAACAGGAGATAAATAATTTAACAGGTAGTATCCGAGCAGGTAGATACTCAAAGACACACTAGTTTTCCAGAGAAAATACCAATGTAAGTAAATTGTGTTCGCCTCTAAATTGCCTAGGTAATAAATTACGTGAATTGTTGGATTTGTTACAGCTTCAAAATAAATTAATAAATTAATATCGATATTTAGGGGATAATATTATACCTACTTATCAGCATATCCCCTTTATTAAGTATTTAGATCTTTATTCTAAATACTCAAAGGCGTATCCCTCATAATTAAGAAACAAGACGCTGACATTTACACAGGTATCTCAAAGATCCACAGCTTTGGTGAGGTATTTTATCACTAGAACAGAATGTTCAAAATAAGGGATAAATTAAAACTGCCTTTTTGTTGGCGCAGTTAAACAGTCAATAAATTAGTACATCGCGAACAATCAGCTGTAAAAAGCAGGTGTATAATGAAATTGCTAGGTTAACCCTGGTATCAAGACTTAATTACCATCGTGAAGCAGGTCTACGACCTACATGGCACGGGATGATTGTTCACAATTTGTCGTTTAGGAACTGTTTTATAATTATGAGTATCAATTAGTATACGAGAGTCTACCTAAAAGACCTACTTGATCGTTCTATCTACTTATGACAAAGACGAAATAAGTAGAAATATGTTATGTCTATAATATCGGTTGTTCCACAAAACGATTATCTTCACCTGTTTCTTGCACAAGCCTGTTCTTTAACATTGATCCAAGTTAAACCTTGTTGAACTTAGCTGCGAGTAAATTATAGCCCATGTCACCCCTTACTTAGCTTGTTAAGTTAAAACCTCTGACAGGTAAATCCAGCCCACGAACAAGAAAGGTGTCGCCCGGCCCTAAGTCCCCAGACCAGCGTAAGATAAGCCGGCCGCGATCAGAATCGCTAAGCCCAATGTATACTATCGGATGGTTTCAAAGGATGTGCGGGGATCTTAGAAAGCCGGTACCAAGCCCCGCGGTGGCGTGAAGGTACACTTGAACAAACAGGGGACCCTATTTGAACAGAACCGAAAGTGGCGATAGTCCAAACATGACTGTTTGCTCGGCCGCTCGCCTGTTTGATCCGGCCTCCGCCAGTAACACATGTTGGCCAACATTTTACTAATGTTTGTACGATTTGCATTGTGATAATTAGGTGCTGGTTCTTTGAAGGAGGCGCAATTATGTGTGGTGAGGAAGTGAGACTGGTGAGAGCGTGTGATTCGTAACCATAATTTGAAAGTCAAATGACGTTTCTTAAATTATAGGCAACGGTTATTTTGGACTGTTTCTGAGAACACGAAGCTTTGACAGTATGGAGTAAGCTCCAGCTATAAGTTTCATTAGCTGCTGGCAGGAAATAGGGTTACACTAGTATGCCATTAAGAAACCAAATTAGTTAAATCGTACCACCGGTAAATGCAAATGTTATTACGGTCGAGGCGTGAACAGACAGACGCTTTTAAAACGCTTTTTATTTTCCTTTTTAAGTGGCAATATGCCGAGGATCAAGTGGCCATTAAATGATAACGTTATCTTGTGGAGAATAATGTTTGGTTTCGCATTCTACATCAACACTCTGGGCATCCAAATCAAAACGTGTCTGTACGTTTAAAGGTAGGTACTTATATTAAATCAATGAAGGATTCAATTTAGTTATTCTGACTGGCTTGCGCTATTTATATTTCAAGTGATTCACTATTAGATTTACTTAACCTACATTTCGGTATGCTAACATATCATTATCATTTGCATTTAATTACGAACCAAGTGCTCTTTCAATAGACAAGACATTGCCTTGGGCTCAATGCACTGGTGTCTAGTTACTGCACCCATTAGGTACGCACTATCTATGGTATCATGATTGAAAGGAGAACAGGTCTTAACCATTTGCATAATACCTAAGTACACACAGTAAGTAAGGTACATTTCTATAGGAACCTTCATTCAGTCATCAGTAACTCATAGCTATTATGTTCTGAAACATGTTTCAGTGAGATGCGTCTGTTGAAATTTAAACACGTGCGCGCGAAACACTTGACTCATGCTACACCGCAAAGCCACTCAAATGGTTGCTCAAATAAAGAAAACAAGACGTGTCTAAACTTTTTCGCGCTAAAAGCGGAGGGTGATGGGCCCACACACATTACAACCGTCTTCTTATTTCAAATGCGGCTCGTAAAAGTCATCGTGGAGCCCCGAGCTCGCACCTTCGACCTTTTGCGCTGTCAGCTGCGGACATGATCCACGGGAGATTAAACCCAACTATGCTTGTAATGTTTGGCTCGAAATAATTATATTTACAATCGTTATTACTGCCTACAATTGGATTTTCGCTGACTTTGTGACGGCATTCCTTACTTTCAACTATGAACACTCCTACTTACTTACGTTAATAATATTTTTAGGAATACCTACTACTTACAAATCTACGTATATATTTTGTTTGCATTTAAATAGGTACCTGGGTCAAAATTCTTTTCGTTGTCTTGTTTCATACCACTCTGTCACGCTTAACTAAAAGCTGTTAGACTCAGTGTAAAAAAATCCGGTGCACTTGTATTTCTTTTTCACACTAGATTTTAATCCCATACATCAGAAATTGAAAACAAAACATCATCTCATACAAAAATCACCACTCTGACACGTTTTGTAGGGACACAAAATAAGACAAAGAAAATAATTTTGACCCACCTACATTTCTTAATGTAATGATTTCTCTTGAATTTGCCCATTGTTAAGGATAGAAGAATTTATCTTAATTTGTTACTGGACTGGAAATTGGCCTCAGTCAACCAGATTAAGAGGTATGGTTCGTTGCTCCGAACCTAACAATAAAACCTAACTCCCACTAAACTATTTAGGTGAATGCACCCATTTCTTGCCTTACACGGCCGCTATTCTGGTCCCCACCTTAAATGTCTGCGCGGCAGAATATATTTTATGTCCTGGAGTAAATTGGAATGTGTAAAATACATTCGTGTTGTAGGAAGCGTGGACCAGGTTATTTAGCGTATGATTTATATGGTTGCAGCGCGGGATCGCTTCCGCTGCATTGATCGGTCCAGTTTTTCATAATAATGTTTCCTGTTATAAATATCACCATACAAGCAGTAATCGTAAATATTTTCTTTACCCGGTATTTATACCGGATCATCATCAGTACAAAGATTTATCTTTGTATTAAAGATTTATCTTTGTACTGATGTCAAGGATTTTTTTTGACAGATCGTAGTATGATTTTTCACACTTCCATCATTTGACAGTGTCCATCGCAATTCAGCGCGGAAAAGCAGCGAGCGTGATGGGCACACCTTTGCGTTGGAATTGGGAACCAATTGGGGCAGTTTACGCCAGTAGGTCTTTTTAAGGTTTTCATTAATGTTTATATTACTAATTTCTTTTTTAAGATGTAGTTTGTAGTCCATATCATTGATACACTAAGTATAAGTACTTACTTAGTTATTGTTTTAGTTTGTACTTCAATACGGTTCTGTTAATCTAGGTACGTAAGTTTGTCTAAGCTTTATCTGTTTCGTAATCATTGAGGACATTTATAGGCTGACTAATCTCAGATTTAAATTATGCTTCACTGTAAGATCAATAAAATTACAGCCGCTACAGGCAATGCGCGCGCGCCGAAACTTGCTGAAGGGACGCCGCTATTTCGGGAGCTCGTAAAATCGATTACCTACCCGCCCGAATCGTGTATGCTCGACGACATACAGGCTGGTTCCGTCCCACGGGAATTATACATCCCTGTCGAAGGACATGTGGACCGATTAGCAAACGCAGGGTTTGTAAAAGCCATTCCATTAGGTAAGTTGGTACTAAACTTTTATGAGCGTAAATATGAGTATTTCATAAAAGAATACAATCACCTGCAATAATAACATGCGCTTATTTCATACCATGCAACGAACTTAAAAGATCAATATTTTTTAAATGAAATGGATTAGGAAGTGTAGATTGTAGATAATAATATAAGATGCCGCAACAGTTTTTGTGGTCTTGCAAAACACAGTCTTCTAACTATGGAATGGATTTAATTAGATAGTATGTCTAGTTACATAGACAGGCATAGGCAGCTACATACTCGTGATCCCGTGGCCGTCTCACCCTATATAGGAGTACTTGCGCGCACACATCGGACGAAACAGGATGCACTATTTCTGTTATGCGCCGCTCTGACAGAGATCTGTGTTTGTTATTAATGTGCTGATTCTAATATTATAAGTATTAGGCATAACAGATACACGGACATATCATACACCACAATATGGTCGCAACTGTTTAATGCCCGCCTGTCAGTGCATTTGTAAATGCAAATCTTGCATAAGAAATAAGATGATTCTAGATAAGTAAATTAATTACATATTATTTTAAATTCACCATTTATGGATTTGATTCGACAAGATTTATTAACTATATGACTGCATCGTTTACCCGCTTAATAAGTGGGTACATTTGTCTGTTTCGCCATTTATGGCTGGCCTATGTATACCTACATATATTGCAAGAAAGTACGCAAGCGCAAGTGTCTCTGCCAATTTGGGAGACACAAATTAGGAATACTGAAGTTGCGTCAGATAATTATTGTGACTATTTAGGTATTCCAAATATGCGATGTCTTATATTAGGTAAGCAAGGTGAAGATACTATTACCTATCATTCGATCATATACCAATCAATAATTAATAATTACCATTTAGCAAGATTTAGAAATTGCAGAAGACTGCTTAAAGTGCTTAACCTCCATACTATTTAGTTGATGAATTCATACCTACTCGGTGGCAAAAGCAACGACTCCAAGTGAGCTATATTAAAAGATAATATGATGAACAAGCCTGATATATCTTGGTAAAGGAGAATATTAATGTGGTGCCAAAGCATCGCATATGACCTGTTATAGTATTATGTTGTTAGTTGGTCTGTCGATCAGCTCCCAAGACGAATGATGCGAAGTCGGATGAATAATCGTTCAAAGCCACCGCAAATAGATAACTTTACTAACGAATTCCATGCACTCATCTTTAAGTAGAAATATTTGAACTAGGTAGGTGTAGTTACTTCCTTCAAATTATACGGCTATTTTGAGAGCCAACAAGGCATAATAAATGTTCATGTATTTTTAAAATAACCGGCCACCTATAATTTATCCTCCCTTCTATTTACAGTTGAGTTCCAGTTAAAAATAGCAGAACCATTGGTTCGGAATCGTTAAGTCATCAGCAAGTTAACCGAATTAATTGTCCGCCCCATTGTGTTTCCTTTGAACTGATAAATATTGATCGATCGGTACTGGGAAGCCTAGTGCACAAAACCAGTTACAGATTGCGTTTCTGTAGCTTAAAGAGTTATTGCGGCTCATGACAACCAAGAGACACCCGTATGGTTCGTTCTTAAAATATATATCTGCGTTATAATTATTTATTGCAATACTTGCAACCCATTTCATTTTCATGGATATTGAAGGTATAGGTATTAATAGTTACATGGCTCCGCAAATATCTACAAGTTGGTGCTTTTGGCAGCCAATGGTAGTAATGTAATGTCGCAGTATTTACACCCTGAAAATCTTAAAATATGAACTCAAATTAAAAGCAGTCGCACCTCGAATGGGGACACCAGTGCGGTGATTAGGGCAAGTATCCATCACTGGCAGTGATGGATACTTTAATCTAAATTTACCGATATCACTGCGCTCTGCACTACACAATTTAGGATTTTAGGGTTCACTATCAACTCGGGGTTAACTCGTTAAGTTCATATATTTGACCCTACCTAACCCAAATCATTTGTAATTTGTATATGTTGGTGGCCTAACCCTGGATTATGCATGTGGACCTTAGATTCTACAAATAAGACCGAATGTTAAGTAGGTATATAATTTCGGTGTATGGTGTGAAGGTGAAGAACTTAATAAGTTTGACGCTCAAGATAAAAGTAGAATAAAGAACTTCAATTTGTCAAATATAAATTAAATTCCTTTCCTTCATCAAAATATATCAAGTTATCAGGTTCTTCACGCCATGCACCGATTCCATACAATAGGATAGTTTCTAGTGCTATGGACAATGTGTCCTTGGAGACATTTTTGTATTGGATCTGAGGCAAATATTCTCTCAGCTGTAAACTCATAGCAATAACATCAGGCTCGTTATAGCAACTTTCAGCGACTTTTATGGATAGCTGCGGTGGGAGTAAGGTCGGTTTGGTTTATTTTGCGCCGGCAAATTGCGAACAGTCCAGGGTGCAATCATCTCGTGTTACAAACGACTTGAGCATGCTCAGTGGGATGTTAGTGGACGGCTTTCAATCGCCTGCAACTAGGAGATAATAATTTGGAACTTTGATGTTTAGAAACCAGCTTGAAAGTTACACATTCAGATAAACTTGGTGCAAATAGACAAAATTGATAAGTACTTATAGGTATTTACACAGATTCAAAGCTCAACATCCCAGAAAATTAACGTCTTCGGAACTAACGTCGTCGTCAGAAGAAAAAGCTTAATTTTTGAAATTATCTATATATATTTCGTCTCATCATCATAAACTTAAGAGCAGGGCTCTTGTCTGTGGAGCAATTTCCATGTGGTCCTTTCCAGTGCCTTTTCCTTAAGACCCTGATACGACACGACGTCTACTTTTTCTTTCACTTGGTCTTTTTCTTTCATTTCGTCTGCTGTAAGTAAATTATACCAGCGCCAATGAGGCCAAAATAGTTGGTTCGGTACCTATACGGGTCACTGTCAGCAAAATCAAAAGTTGTCCACTCGGTGCCCAAAAGTTAACAGCCAAAAAGAAGACGAACCTAAATCTGACAATGACCCATCATAGAGTCTATTATGTTATGCGGCATGAGATGCCGTTTGGCACCAAGGCACGTCGATACATCGCGCGTGCATTATCTTTCCAAACAATCTCTGAATAGTCTGAATATATCGACGGTGGAAAGGAGAAACCTGTTAAGCGACATTTTGGTAATTGTCCAGGAGAGCGTTTTAAAGTTTTATTTTTAGGAAAAAAAATCGTATCACTTTCTGTGGCCGCTTTAGAGACTTGTGTTCTTTGAACGTACTTTGTCAAATTGTCATATCTATGAAATAGTAATAACGTTATTTCAATAAACTTGGAACCTTCTGAAATAAATGTCGCTTAATTGATATTGACCTAAGAATTCTCCGAAACGAGCCTTTAAGCGACCCTACGGTTTATAAATAAAATTATTTTAGTCAGAAAAGTGTCGCTTACAGGGGGGCAAGGTAATTTGTATGACATGCAATTAACCGACAACAGTAGCACTTGAAAAAAAAAACTTAAGCGACTATATATATAAACGAGCCTTTAAGCGACCCTACGGTTTATAAATAAAATTATTTTAGTCAGAAAAGTGTCGCTTACAGGGCAAGGTAATTTGTATGACATGCAATTAACCGACAACAGTAGCACTTGAAAAAAAAAACTTAAGCGACTATGTATATAAATATGTGTATGCTTAAGTGACACTGTCTAAATTTTAGTCAATAATTGCGTCGCTTAACATCCCTGTCTTTAAATTTGACCATTATTTCATTATACCTTAAACGACATTGAAGTCGTCAGATCTCAGTATTACTTGGCTTAAACGACGCAGAAAAAAAAGCCGGTTCCGTCGATATATAAAACTCATTTTTGACCAAAATGTCGCTTAAAGGGTTTCTCCTTTCCACCGTCGATATGATGCACCGAATTATTTGGCTACCTACTTTAGCTGATACAACGTAGTAGTACTCGTATATGACACTTGCACCTTCTTAATGATTTTTTTGTATGTCTGATGTTTAAAAAATTTTTTGCAGAAGCCCGTAACTACAATTTCCCACAGACTACGAGTATTACAACGCCTGTAGGTATCTAGATAGATAGTAGATCCAGTCAGTACCTAAATATGTACACACTGTTTCACTTTACTCCTTTGACATAAGATTAAAAACTGCATACTTATTTTATGCCCTTGGCTACGTTATCAGCGAAACCGATACAGTGCTTGTTAACTTTTTGCTCCCATTTGTAAGGCTTGTAACCGTCCACAATTTACATAGTACGACGCCTAACGAAGCGAGCTTTGTGCATACAAAGTACACAAACCGTGCCGTTTATCTCGCAGCATTGTATCTCGGCTATTCTAGTTCACGTAACTAGATGCTAATAGGTACTGGTTTTTCTGTATCATGTTAAACTGAGGTCCGTCTTACGCTTTAGCGGTGGTTATCCGTAAATTGTTTTAGAAAGCATCATTTTGCTGGGAAACTCTGAACGGGTCTGAGGAGAAATATCGCATTACTATGCATTTGTGTCTGTACTGGTAAAAAGCTGTGCTCGTTTGTTTTAAACGAAAATTGATTAAATTCATAAAACAGAAGAGAATCGGAATGACCCCGATTATGGTGAGAAAAAAATATATTAAATTATAATATAACTACCTAACAATTTCAACACATTCAAACGATTATTCTGAAGGTAAAACAAATTTTCACTTCACCAATCAGGCGTATTCGCGAAGGCGATCCTATTAAAATCCGCTCGTTTGCCGATCAAACTAATGGAAGCCGCTTGCAATTTACAGGGACTTCATTCTGAACAAACCCATCCAACCAGTATAAATACAATCTCCCACTACGCATAGCTGATATGAAACTGGTGGTCAAGTTACAACGGTTGGTGAGTTCAGTTGAGATGCGTCTGCGCATCTGCGCAACAAGACACAAGCAACGGGGAGGGAGGAGATTGATGGACTTGCTTCGGGAAGCCAGCTATAATGCTAATGAGCTACCTTAGGATTTAATCTTTTTAAACGTTGGGATCCTGACGAGAAGGTATGATGGTTACTGTACTGTTTTGCTCATTAAAAACTTGTTACCTACATATATTCTGTATAATTATACATAGGTATAGGTATATTATAGATACTATCTAAGTTCTGATTTTCAATCCCCGTTATAAAAATAGTAAGAGCTGTTGTTTTGTCTCATGACTTTATAAGATGGATAGGTGTTTTTATGTTAGGTAGAATCGAAAAATCAACCTATATTGACTATCTATATTCAATAAGGATTTAGACGGAATACAGTTGTCGTTACGTTTTACTCTACTGGTTTAACATTTTTAGATTTATTAGCTATTCTGTGATATAGATAATTATATACTACAATAGCGTACACGCTAAGCTGTAAAATATAAAGCCGAAGAAGAATAGACCAGTGGTTATTAGCAAAACAAACAGTAGTATCTGGGTAGTAGTTGTCCGTTACAAAATCGAATCAATATGGCGGCAAAACAAACAGCCTCGTTTAACACATTGATCGACGTGTTTTAAAAAGCTTTCAAACGCAATTTGAAAAGTCGTAATAAGTAATAACTAGATTCACGCTTCAAAAGGGCCGACTGAATGACAGCCGATCCGATCAAATTGATGCTATTGTGGGCTGAGTTATTTTAAAGAGGTTTTCGAAAGCCACAACACAGAGTAACTCAAACAGATTCCGCATTTGAACTATTTGAAGCTAACGAGGTCTCATAGTCCTTGAAGACAACACATTAAGGATCCACACCACTCAGGCATGTCTCCAATGATTATCGACTAATTGTGTGTAATTGTAATCTCATGTACTTACTTAATAACTTTGTGTGTCACAGGCATTGTATATTTGAATTATCTCGACTCTTTATCTGGTCAACATTTTACTGATAGGCAGTGAACCTAAGTGCAAAGACATTCCAAACCTTCGCTACCAAAATTCGTCTCCTCAACACATTCTACCTATTATACAATTTTGTAAACATGAACGCAATTGAAATAATATATGAGCGCATCTTATGCATTTATCTCATATATTAGGTAGAGCAGGTACATGATAACTAAATCGAATAAAAGTTTTTAGGACACATTAGAAAATTAACTATTACGTACGATCGCTTATAGTTCTACTAATATGTAAATTATCTAACAGATTACAGGAGCACTAGAAGTGGCAATGCAGCGGTCCTACCGCGAAAAACGATATTCTTAAATTTCAAGGATTTGTCTCTCTCACTCTAATGACGCCTTCGTTTGAGTGACAGAGAAAAATGCTCGATTTCCGAATTTCGATTTTCGCGGTAGTAGGCCAGGATGCTCAGCCAAGTTGCCAATCCCTAACGCTTAGTAGCGTATCGTAGTTTTCCCTCTCTGTCGCTCTTTCATATAAGTGCGACAAAGACAGTTAGCTTTCGTTTACGATTGACGATTAAGCGTTAGCGGTTGGCAACTTGTCTAAGCACCCAGGCCCGAGTCACTTCACGTAGTTTATTATGCTCCGTCTAGTTTAAGTGGTCTACGAGTTCTACGACCCGGGAGGAGTCAGCAAGAAACGTTTAATGTTCCAACAACAACCCTATTTCATGAACGACAGACTCGAAAGCAGCCAACTGAAGATACATTGTACGATAAACCCGGGACTTGTTAACGTCAAGGGTTCTAGATTCGAGGTTGTTTGTACTCGAAGGTGCTAGAGACATATAAATGATAGACTGGCAGTATCAATACTACATTGCTTTTTCATTAGTCTATACAGACTGATTTTGGGATCCCGATCACAATGGCAAAAAGTCATAACGATGGCGATACTGAATAATGAGATCAACATGCGAGACGGGAAAAAATCGGGAATTTCCTATGAAATTGCTGATTTTATTTCGAGGTACTGTTTGGTTCCAAGGTGAATTATTAAGTACGACCATCATAATATCTATCAAAACTGTGATCACGACCCCGAAAGCACCCAGAGTTTGTTACAGCAGGCCAGTAAAGCAGGCCATACACGTAAGGGTGTACCTGACAGGTTTGCCCGTACAGGTCAACTGTTCAGGTAAACCGGAGCGTGTATGTTACAGAACTGTGCAAAAACCTGCACAGTTCTGTATCTGTAACATACACGCTCCGGTTTACCTGAACAGTTGACTTGTACAGGCAAACCTGTCAGGTACACCCTTACGTGTTAACTAATTTTAACTTCATTCCGACGTATCGAACACTTTACAGGGTTCTGGTCGGACCACGCACCCAGTAAAGTGTTCGAAACGTCGGAATGAAGTTAATTTTTTTTTTGGAAACTGTTTTTTTATTTTATTTTTATTTTATTAAAACTACAATTTATGTACATAGATTAAATCTAACTAATCTATAATATTTTCTTCGGTTACCGCGAGGATTACTCATGAAATAAAACTATGAAAACGGATAAACTCGCGTATATTAACTAATTTTAACTTCATTCCGACGTTTCGAACACTTTACAGGGTTCGTGGTCTGCGGATGACTACTACTTAACCTAACTAATAATCTATCTAACTAATTTACTAACGAATCTACTTAACCTAACCTATATCTAAGATTGGCCCTTGTGGCATTGTACCGAGGACGCTGGCGGCAATTTAAAATTAGTTAATATACGCGAGTTTATCCGTTTTCATAGTTTTATTTCATTTTATATGAATTAAGTCAGGTGGGACAAATGCAACTACGAGGTAAATTCAACTAATTGAAATTTCTCTTTATTCTTATTGTTTACTGTTTACCTACCTATACACTTTTTGAGAAAAGTATTATAGGTAGCTAAAAACCAAAAGTCACCTGCTGTATGTAAGTAGTAGTCAAATTGACAACGCCTATGAAACAAATGCCTATATGGATAGTACCACCACATAGAACAGGAGTAGGGATTATATGTATTAAACTTTTTCACCTATACTTATTATCCACGCTAAGGTTCATATTTTGATATCGATTCAGGGTCACTCAATCGACCGATACCGAGTTATTATTCCTTGGAACACGGAATACCATTTTTTCCTCTCGTTTCTTATTTTTGTTGGCAAAGAGCAATGCCTCCGCACTCGGAAGTACTACGTTATCTAATAGCAACCTTATGTCTTTGTAATAAGAGTTACGAATGGTCAATTGGCATGACGATGGTTACCAATACCAACACATGGGGTGGATTTTGGGAATTTGATCTGTGAAAGTTTTTTTTAGTGAAGTGTTGCTAATAATAGTAGGTAGTGTTAAAGAATGGTTTAGACAATTCTGGGTATAGTTTGGATAGTTTTGGTAAACACGAGACATGTTTCAATTTCTAATAAGTCTCAAGAATAGTAGGTAGAAACAACGGACTATGAAACAAGTCAACGAAAAGAATTTTGACCCCCATATCAAACACATCCATAAAACGGTCATTCTCAAATGTCTTAGTTCTATATCTAATATCTAATCATCGTAGCCGGATTTTCGCAATGGAATTTCAGTTCTAACATATCTACCTACATATTACTACTTTTACGGTGTCACAAAAGTGACAAGGTAATTTGTTTTAGGCTTTAAATTTTGAGAATGGCCAAAAAAACAGCATTTCCAAAGAAAAAGCTCAACATCAGATTATCCCGCATGTAGAATGGTGTCAGTAGTGGGGGAGCGAGACGGCAGATTGCCGCCGGTGGCGTGGGAACGGGAAGGAAGCTGCCGCGGCGCGCGCGCAGGTGTGAACGGGACACGCGCGGAACATACCTCACGAGCCTGGAGCGTGGTGCTCAAACTTTACATAACCTTTTATATTTAAAATAAAACTATGAAAACGGATAAACTCGCGTATATTAACTAACTTTAACTTCATTCCGACGTTTCGAACACTTTACAGGGTTCGTGGTCTACGGATGACTGAAGGTGCGTTCAAACTAAAAGAGCATTCGCTGTTCTAACCTCCCACTCTACGAAATTCGATCGGTACACAAAACGTGATTGGTTGATTTCGTAGAACGGGCGCTAGAACAGCGAATGCTCTTTTGGTTTAAACGCACCTTGACAATGGAGGAAATTTGATAGATCTACCTCCATCAAAATAAGAACATGTATAGTGCAATCTTTTCTATTTAGTACAATCGACTAAATAATAAGAGATATAAATTTAAATATTAGATATCATACATCTAACCAAAGAAAAAATACCGAAGTTAACCCACGTGGGATTTGAAGTTTGAACCCACGTGATCAGCTTTTGCGGCTGATGCCAAAGTATAAGCCCTAAACCGATCGGCCACTCCAGAGAGATCTTAGTAGATTAGGTTTAGCCGGGAAAGCTAAGGACGTGGGTTAAAATCCCACTTCCGGCGTTGGTAAACTTCGGTATTTTTCCTTTGGTATAGGACTATATCTAATTATAAATATTAGGGTCCCCGCCTCGGACGTTAGGTGATCTTGGTCGTTTTTCTTTGGTATATGACATCTAATATTTATAATTTATATAGTATTAAGAAGTGTGACTACTGGGGAAAAATAAAAAGTACAAATCAAAATATTTAGTTAATAAATAATTTGATTTGTGTTTTCACAATACGTTCACTATATCTAATATTTAAATTTATGTACATAGTGTATAGTGTTACTACTTAAAAAGTACAAATCAAAAAACATTTATTGAAACAATTTGAGTTGTTGTTGTAACTAATTGGAACCCTAGGTCACTCTAGAAATTAAAAGTTGTACGAGATAACTTAGAATTTCATATATAGCTAATTCAATTGTTTGCCCCCTAAAATCGTTGTATCATCCCAATAACGGCTTCGTTAGAGTGACAGATATAAATCCACACCAATCTTTTTAGAAATGTAGACAAAAAAATGCATCCTAACAAACAACAGTTTGAGAGCCACAACAGAGCGTGAGCTTTTCCTTCGCTTCTCGTTAAGAGCTTTTAACGAGCCGACCTTGCCCTAACGACCAGAGCGAGACGGCAACACTCCCCCACAAGCCAGACAAGGACGCCGCATCTCGCCGCCAACAATAAGCTTACTAACAAGACCCGGCTACCGGAGGAAAAAAAGCTTAAACGCCTCGTTTATATACACAATTATGTAACCTATTCTTGTTTAGATAAGACGTAATGTGGTGTGAATAAATATTGAATGTTATTTGACAATTACTGCTAACAAGAGTGAGTCAACCTGTCTTTTACCGTGATGTAGGCCTTTCTGTAAGAAACGAGAGTTTATATTCGATTAAAGATAAGTTACGAGGTTTCGTTCGTTCCTTTAAAATTTATTTAAATTGGTTTTTCATTGTGGCCAGCTATAAAAGTTTTCGAACGTTACGAGCCCGGTTTATGAGGCCATATTTTTAGAGTAACAGTTATTACTTTTATAGAACCTTATATATTTATAAATGTACCTAAGTAATGCCATATTTAAAGAAAATATGTTTTTTTACTGCCACGAAAGCTCCAGCATACAGCGTATAAAAGACATCAACGCGCGTGTCAGACACCACAATATCTTATTTGCATAAATAATATTGATATAAAAGTCTCAACAGCCTGATATAAGACCATAAATACACCAATTATCGAGAGCAAGTTAAAGATACTCAGAAGCGATAAATTGCGGGAGCCATGAAAACGGAATCCAGTTTTTGTGCACTAAAACATTAATTATTAAATAAGGGATAACGATCTATATCACCTGTCCTGTCTTAGCCCTTGAAGTTAGGCACACATTATACCTACTTTTATGTTAATGAATACTTTACTTATAATAAAAATACATACATATTAGACTAGAATATTTTTTTAAGTTGACACATACTAAAAAAATACCGGAATATGTATTGTATTTCATATTTTTAAATGGTTTTCTGTCAGAATTTTTCGGGGTAGGTACTAAACCAAAAAGGTACAAAGCCCTTATAATGCGACTCTGTTAATCCATCTGTCTGTCACAACGCTAACCTCAACGAATTGATTGTATGTACTATATTTTTGAGTTTGAGTTAGGTTCCGGTTCACTTGAGAAGATAATTTGATATGTATCTAAGTTACTAATAGTCACTACGGGAAATAGGACATGTTTTGTAACTTGTTAATGATTTTAATAAATAATAGAAGCTTTCAGGAAATGGGAGACGTTTGTACTTTGCGTATAACCACTATAATGAAATATACTTAAAAATGTGGATAAAAATATTAGCGGATTTATTGGTCTAATCGCCCTGTTGTCTTCATGCTAGATTATATTATAGCTAAACTTGATGTAAACAAATAACTAAAACAATAGATAATTAACTACACCCACCTGCCGGTTTGAATCCCTAAACATAAATTAAGTCAAATCCCGCTGAGTTTGTTTTATGAGGGGCATGACTAACAGAATCCCTTTATCGGCCTTATTTATCACATGATTAGTGGCGGCCATCTTGGATTTAAAGTTTAAACTCGCGCGCAGACGTCACTCAAGCTCAACATTTGAAAAGAGAACAAAATTAACAAGCACCTTTCCAACTGCAACAACGTGGTATCCTTCTCTTTCGAATTTTGACTTTGTATCTTGTAGTACATGGTTGAGTTTGTTCATAAAGGTATGTGTAAGATAGGAGGTTGCGACAGTGGTTGATCTGACCAAGGGTCTTCGACTTATAAGACTGGGGTTTGAGAGCCGACAAAATAATGGCCGTAATTGATTGGTAAGCACTTACTAAGTTTCGCCTCAAATCTCAAGGGCTTTGAAATGCCAAGTGAAAAGCTTATAAGTGATTGACCGCAATGATGTTAAGCTTTCAAGGTTTCTGAAGGATTATTTTCTATACCACCTTACTCATCCTAAAATTGGTGATGACTGATAACCAGAGATCGGAAAAATGTGCGTTGTTTGCGATAATATGAATATGATATGACTCCAAAGTTGATTAAATGAATAATTCAGCGAAAATTTTTTGACATTTGATTTTGAAGATTCGAGGTGGCTATTTACAAAGTTTTTTATGGTTACCGGTGTCCAATAGGTAATTTTCTGGAAATGATTAAGGAGTTTTTGGAGTCATGTGCATATTATTGCGAACAATGACGCACATTAGTCCGATCTCTGTTGATAACAGTAGGTACCGACACTTTAGGCAGGTAAGTACGGTCTGCAAGATACGAGTATATCCGTAGGTATATGGGGGGATTGGTTATCTTATTAATCCAGCCATTTTACTTTTTCATAGGTATGCGTAGCTCGTGAACCTTACTGTAAATACCTAGTTAAATTTCGAATCAGTTAGGTATCGTCTCAAACACATCACAATGTCAGTATTGTCAGCCAAACGAGATCAAGAGATTGCGATTCATGTATTTTGTTTTCAATCATATTGATTGACAGGATTTTTTGTCTATTTTGAAAACTTGACATTTATAACAAGCGTGTTGGATGTCTTCGCCGTCACAGCATCACAGCAAGTCCGTCACGTCACCTTCCACGCCTCGTTACACAATCAAAATAAAATATCGAGTCGATAGACGAGACTACTAAAATGCCGCCTGCCCCGGTATCGGCATACCCCAGGGTTTTTGATGCGTGATGCTTGTTTATATTATAATTTTGTTTATTTGTGAAACAAGTAGGTACTAAACTACCAATGAAAGGTTCGGTATAAGTATAAGACTCAGCAATTTTTGTATTTAATAAAAATTGGTGACGGTTACCAAATCTAAGCTTCAAACTTTGAGTTCAAACTATGCAAAAATAGATGTAGATAACGTAACGTGGCTAACGTAAAACATACTATTATCCCAGGGGCCTATTTCTCGAAAGCTTGTAATTTGTAATACAAGCGCAAGTCCTTATTTAATTAATAGTGTTAAAAAGAGATTTTCATTTGTATTACAAGTTACAAGCTTTCGAGAAACGGGCCCCGGGCTGCAAGAATATTATTTTGTCGTTTGACGAAAGTTCCAAAGGCCATCTACAGTACCTACAGGGTATAACAAAATAGTGGTGATCCAAAGATCATATTCAGTATTATTTATTTAGACACATTTAAGTAAAATGGGATAACTGAAAAAAAACTTTGATCTGCTGTTGTCTACTTGTATGTCGACATTTTTCAAAGATTTTATCTTTCAGAGGCCCATTTCTGGAAAGTCTGTCAACTTGTAATACAAGCGGAAGTCCGTATTTAATAATGGTGTTAAAAAGAGCCTTCCAATTGTATTTCAAACACCTTTTAAGAAACGGGCTAGGTATAAAAAGCATACCTACGGAACATGCTGCATCTTAGTGCACCTAAGAGAAAATTTCGATCGAGTGCGTTACCTTTGCGCATAGTATCGGCGTCGAGCTTTTGATCTTGCCGCCCGCGCGTGCAAATCACGTATCAGAGTCGCCGCCTCGTTAATAGTTGAAGCTGTAACTTGCGATAATAATTATGATATATATGATATATCATAATATCAGCTTGCCAACAGCGCCTAATAACTGAGGTTATGTGTCAGATGTGATATATTGCATAGATAGCGTTGTGAAAAGAACGGTTACAAATAAATAATTTGAGTTTTTCGATTTGACTTCATGACTAAGTTAGGTGACCATTCAGCGCCAAATCGAGAGCAATTGTTGACTACGTATTGCATTGTAAGTAAATAAGCAAAATAAAAAAATGTCCAGAGCTTCATTTACCATTTTGCATCAGCTCTTTCATACGCGGTCCCGAAAAGTTATACGTTAAACAAAATCGCGTAAATCACTATTATAATATGCTCTTTGGATAGATATCCTTGAAACGGGTAATTTGTAACTGCAGTAGGTAATTAGCTATTAACCAGAATATTTACCCAGTCCAATGCATTGAAATTATACTTGTGCGTCTGAGGCATAGATTAAAGTCAATACGTAAATTCAGCGACTCCAGCACTGAATTTGTACGTAAAGGTGCGTTCAAACTAAAAGAGCATTCGCTGTTCTAACCTCCCACTCTACGAAATTCGATCGGTACACAAAACGTGATTGGTTGATTTCGTAGAACGGGCGCTAGAACAGCGAATGCTCTTTTGGTTTAAACGCACCTTAAAACTTATTTCATAATCATGTCATAGAATACTTCCCCTAGTCAATTTGATGGTAGAGGCGGAAGCGATATATTCACCGCAAATATCGCGTGTGAGGTCTACCGTTCCAGTGTAAGCCGTCGGCGGAGTTGCGATTTTATACAAATTTAAGGGGCTTCCTGAGTTCCAGTACAAAAATGTGTTCTTATTTACATACATATTATTCCAACATGTATTTTGAATTACTATACAAGGTTTCGTATTCAAAAAGAATTATCTCTGATTAGCTTACTTTATTCATTTGTCTATGAACATTGTCAGTGCACATGGAAAGGTACCTTGTCACGGAGTTTAAAATGGACTTTATTCTGAACTAAATAAGGTTTATTTTAAGAGTCGTGACAAGGTACCTTTCCGTGTGCACTGACGCTGTGAGAATTACTGTCACCATTTGTAGAATATGTTTAGGTACAGTTCAAACAACTATTATACTTAAATATAATATTCTCCAGATTTGGTAATACCTAAGTAGCTTAACCTAACGACTGATCAAATTTTACTATTTTTAATTTACACTCAAACAATAACATTACATAACGTTACACTCAGTGTGATATTCCAATTATTTATGCTGCAATTAAATTTACAGTAGACTTACCTTATATGAAATGAAGTGACCGAGGCTTAAACGATTCAAGCTTTTTTTAAAGCATCAAGGTATTGCTGTATGTATAATAAGAGAGCATAAAAATCGTTATATTCCAGGAACAATCTCGTTATCGATGTAGTCAGTAAAGGCAGTTATTGTTTATGGGTGCAATTAATATGTGGTAGTAAAACGGTTAGGAGGCTGCGGTCCATTCGACGCGCACCACGTTCATCACACGATATATCCAATTTTATCTTATATGCGATTACTATCGCACTTACCAACGCCATCAAAGGCAACTGATCATTTGTGATCCTTATTAGAATGCCGTAAAGTCTACGAATGGTTAATAAATTTTGTTGGCCATGGTACCTATTAGAAGTCGCATTTTTAACGCCTATTATTGATGATGATGGCTATAAAACTTATTTTATCCAGTCAGGCGAGGTGCTCAAATTCTGCGCAATCTCATATTTTCAGTGGTGCAAGTAAGCATACCTTTCTGCTTTTTGTGAGTATTTTAAGACGTGGATTGAGACTGTGAGATATCCCAATTAATTGGTCAAAATAAGAATACATAACTACACACTCGGTCAATGAATACGAGTCAGGTGGTTTTTTCATAGAAAATAATGCAAACATGGAGATTTCAAATATTTTTCAAAATATGTATAGTGTACAGGGCCGGATTTAGAGGTTGAGAGGCTTCGGGCAACAAAGGAGTGGAGGCCCCCAGCCCCCAATTATTTTCCAAATAAAGTAGACAATTTTTATCAGTCAAGTTTTTCAATAAATATTTTTTTGTGGAATTGATTTCACAAAAAAATATTTAGTAGGTAATACTAATTAGATTATTCAAGGAATGGTGAGGTATTTCACGGAATGCATGCCGCCATTGCATTGGTCTATGCGTGCAACAATTACGAAATTAACATTACCTGCTCAACCAAAACACGTATTCCTATCCTCCTGCCGCCCAGAGGCCTATTAAAAGGTCTCCTCAAACAAATGAAATCCTATTCTATTTCCTGCACTATACATTAAAATTTCACTGGCAATTTTTATTGTCTGAGCGGCAGGATTGCTTTTCTTGATTTTAGGCGAAAAAGTAAGTAGGCACGCTAGGGAAAGTCAGCCAGGCCAAAGGCGATGATAATATTGATAGATAATTCCAAATGTATGGAATTTAGAGACACTTTCTATGTTCACCATTGGGATCGCAAGTAAAGTTACTGATATTGCTGGTGCCGTAATTTACTTAATTTCCTTGCAAAATATAACAACATTAGGTAGCATCTACATTTTAAAAAATCTAGGTGCATAGTTGTTTTAATGATGCCTTTGGTAAGTCAAGTAAGCAATTCAGCAACTTGATGAAAATTGAAAATAGTAAATTACATAAAACGATTTATTTTCTTACTTGGTTTTTAATTAGGAGGTACATTTTCCATGCGTTTTCATAATTTGAATAAAATAAAGTGAAACTTCAATTTTTCGGGAATGTAATAAAACATTTCATTTACCCGACTTCACCTTACTCATAAATCTCATAAAGCACTCCTCCCGAGTCTCCCGACCTTGATACTCATTCCAACCCTTTTTCGAAAATAATATATATTATATCCAGTCTATAAAAAAGATAGGATCAGGCCGAATTTAGTATCGTACCGTCACCATCAGATGTCGCTTTTATCGGAGCGGCAACGGTGCTCAAAAATATCGGAACATGCACTCTAACGCCATGACCATAGAAGCCTCTCAAATATTCGTGACCACGTTGCAGCGTTGGTCATGTATGTAATCGCCATGTTGTCTTTACGCAAATGTCCATCGAAGTGTCCCGTCCACTTGTTTATTTTATAACACCAATTAATTCACCAGACCAATTTAGTCAATTGGTATTTTATCTCGCCGATAAAGCGGCGTATCCACGGATTTACAAATTCACCGGCCATTTTGAATTAATTAACTTGCCCGTGAAGATGGTTTTGACCTTTCCGGCTGATTTAGTTTAGGTGTAGGACGGTACGACTCAACACCTCTTTCTTGTTGACACATCATTATTTATTATTCTTATTATCATTCCAAGGTGATTATGGCCCAGCCTTTCTCCGATTAAGAAAATGTACACATTTATACAAGTCAATTTCTTAAGGTACCTACAAGTTTCATATGTAGGTACCTACTTCGTAAGTTGTATCACTTGTATCCATAGTCATTTAATGGGATCATTGGGATCCATTAAATAATATGCCCATAGATATAAATTCAACGTGTTTATTTACTGTTATATAATAGATATCATTATAAAATAACTAAGATTAGTTTTCTATCCATAGGTAATAATAATAAAAATAACGCATATAGATGACGCTGACGATAGGAGGTTGTGCAGGTAACGCGAGCTAAGTCGCGTAGAATTTCATCTACGGTGACATCATTGCAAGTCAGCGTTGTTTATATGTAGTAATGTAAAACTTTCTTTACTATCTAATTATGCAAAAGGATCGTATTGCATCTGTCGCATGCATACATAATTGGAAGTATTGGAACCATCTAGGCGACTCTAGAAACGTCACAGTGACTAGTAATAATAGATTTCTTACAATCTGATTTAGAACCCATTTATAATGGGTTGGCTTAAAGTGGTGAGAATTTTTATATTTTAAAACATATAAATATAGAAA